>CM069452.1:45891309-45998221 GCA_035610835.1 Ophiura sarsii
CTGAATGGTCTCCTGAAGCAGATATTAATTGTTAGGAGGGCTAACCTTGTTTTTTGTAATTCAACACATTGAGGCTACCTGAATAATGTGAAAGGACTTTGAAATATTGCCAATTTTTCAAATTTCATGACATTTTATGACATTTTGTGACTGTTTTTATAACGGTTGTAACATTGACATACGTTACAACCGTTACGCATTCGGAGAGTTCTCCAGACCCTGATATTGATCAAAATTACCCCCAGTTGGTTTTGTTTCAAGTAATTGATGTCCGTCAACTGAAGAAATAAGCACAACCCACATACATGGTCAACTTTTCAAGATTTAGCCTTTTATATTTTGTATGTCAAAATTGAAAAGTTAACGGTTGTAACATATGTATGTCAAAAAAATGTTACAACCGTTACCATAGGGTTTGTGTATATAAAAAAATCAACATTAAGCTAGGATTCTGAAATTTTGCTCGCTATCTCCCTGCTACTTTACAGTAGTGTTGGCCAAATATGAGCTAGAAAATCAATTTGAAACAACATTTAGAGCCACAAACAAAAAAAGGTATCATTACTGTGGAAACACCCAGGTGGGGAGGGGAGTGAGGAGGTGGGGAGGGAGCAGAGGGGAGGGGAGTGAGGTGGGGAGGGAGCAGAGGAGAGGGGAGTGAGCAGAGGGGAGTGAGGTGGGGAGGGAGCAGAGGGGAGGTTAGTGAGGTGGGGAGGGAACAGAGGGGAGGGAGTGAGGTGGGGAGGGGAGTGAGGTGGGGAGGGAGCAGAGGAGAGGGGAGGGAGCAGAGGGGAGGGGAGTGATGTGGGGAGGGAGAAGAGGGGAGGGGAGTGAAGTGGGGAAGGAGCAGAGGGGAGGGGAGTGAGGTGGGGAAGGAGCAGAGGGGAGGGGAGTGAGGTGGGGAGGGAGCAAAGGGGAGGGGAGTGAGGTGGGGAGGGAGCAAAGGGGAGGGGAGTCAGGTGGGGAGGGAGCAGAGGGGAGGGGAGTCAGGTGGGGAAGGAGCAGAGGGGGAGTGAGGTGGGGAGGGAGCAAAGGGGAGGGGAGTGAGGTGGGGAGGGGAGTGAGCAGAGGGGAGGGGGAGGGGAGTGGCTAAGTGTGTAGTAGTAGATTCCACGTAAGTCACAACAAACCCCTGCATGAGTCCTGAGTTCCCTTTTACATTTTGATAATGAAATAATTATGTTATTCAAGGACTGTCTATTATACAATGTGATTCCTTTCCTATTCATGTTTTCAGGCTGAGGTCAGAGCGGAACTGATAATGTTAATGATATGGAATAAATTTTTAATTTACGTACATGTATGCTAACCTTGAATGCTTATCACTCTCAGCATAAAGAGAAATCAGATTAATTTATCACAATGGTCAAATATTTCACAATTAATTAATCATAAAAAAAATCTACTAAATAAATATTGAAAATGAATGGGATAGAAGGAATGGCCTTGATTGTTGATTGTTGACTTGTTTGAGAGCAGCTGCCCTGTAATACATGTATATGTTACTGTTTCCTGTTACATTTTTTCCAAACCATAATGAGGCAAACTTTTTCATTATTCATTATTTTGCAGGATTTCAAATAACAGCAATTTATGCATATAATATCGAAAGCATCCGGGGATCGCCAATTGAAGAAGAAACAAATACAATGATTTCAAGTTTTGCGACGCTGTTTGTTGGTTTGAAAACTTATAAAATCACCCGAAAATTATTGCGAAAAAATGAAAACTTGATACAAAACAATGCTCTCTTTGGGGATTTCAGTTTTGCGACGCTGTTTGTTGGTTTGAAAACTTATAAAATCACCCGAAAATTATTGCGAAAAAATGAAAACTTGATACAAAACAATGCTCTCTTTGGGGATTTCAAAATTCAAACGTGAAAACATTTCTACTGCGGGCAGGTTACAGGAAACATAACATTGACTTCATGTGCCTAAATATCCAAATATTATTTCACAAATATTTTCAACATTCTTCCCTTCAATTTAAATCTTAAACCTACCCTACCCTACCCTCCCCTATAGTCTTAGATTCACCTGTTCAAAATACAAATTAGTTCAAGATATACCACATTAAAAATCAAATCATTGACTATTTGTGAGGAGGGTACTACAAGTTGGTTCAAGATTGTATACAATGGCACATGCATAAGGCTGATGAAAGTTGATTCCATGTTTCCCGTAACCCGCCCGCGTTTGGTTTTTCGACCGCGTTATGAATGCCAAAATAGCGAAATCGATCATTATTTTATATTTTCCATTTTTTCCGCCGTTTTTGAGATATTGTTGAAGTTTTTCGGTGTTTACCTTAATTTCCTTCATCGAACATCGCATTTTGTTTACATTCTGAATAAATTGAAACCTAAAAATAGAAATCGACTTCGATGATCACCTAAAAGCATTGGTGAAATGGTCGTTATTTTGTAAATAAAGAACTGCTGCAAAATAATGAATAATGAATAATGAAAAAGTTACCTCATTATGGTTTGAACAAAATGTTAATACGGGAAACATGGAATCAACTTTCATTAGCCTAAAAAGCATGATAGAAGCCAACATAAAATAGGCTACAATTGCACATCTGACAATGTTTTTCTTTTCATATACAGATATGATGACCCTGGAAAATATGATTGCGTTACAGATATGCCCAGATAGATGATTGTTTACGAAAGCATTGACGAAAGACTCTACACATATTCTAGACATAACAAATATTGATTCAATTTTGAGCTTAGATCAACAAAAACTTGGCACATAATTGATTGAACCCATACTTGAATTCAAAAGAGACCTGTAAATTCAATTATGAATGATAATATTTGCAAGGATCATTTTTGCTTTTCTCAACATTTAGATGACACTGTATAAATACTAGAGTAAAGACCAAATACTAAGTAGAGGCAGAAAGTGTGACTTATGAGTTTTGGAATATAAACTTTCTTGGTGTTTTGTGAAGGAAAATACATAGAAAGTAGGAGGCCTATCTATTATGGACCATTGATAATTGAGTATCTAACATGCCTGGTAAACAGAAAGAGTAAAAATGGATGAAATGTAATATATAATTCAAAGAATCTAGTAAAGTTGTGTTCTTACAACAATTTCGTTTATTAATCAAGTTCTGTCAAGTAAAAGAAGTAGGCTGTGTGTAATGTATACATGCAGTGTTTTCACTCACCCTATACAAAGGGTGAAATACCCTTCACTTTTGATTTTCACCCTTCAATTTTTTTTCTCAAGAGTGAAAAACTAATGTTGGAAATTCCATTGTTTTCCAAAACATCATGCCAGCACATATTTTGGCCATAAATTCAGTTTCCTCACCCTCAATAATTTTACCCAGTGAAATTGCTGTTAACCATGCAGATCGGTATTGTAAACAAAAACTAGTGATTATTTACTTTTGTCTAAAGTGATTTAAGACGTATGTGCACACAACCGGGCCGGGGAATATTTACGACTAGGTGGAGTGGAAATCACCGCCGGTTTTTTGTGTGTACGATTTCGCAATATAATTACAGGTTGAAATAAAACAATGTGAAATAAAAACACCCCTGAACTGAAAGCCCTGATGAAATGGGGACTCGCCATTGATGTATTAAAACCATAGATCTATGATTAAACCAGGGAAGGCGAGAACCAACCAACATCGCATTAACATTCAATGGGGTGACATTAACATAAAAGTTGCAGTGGGTCGGGACACTGAATAGTAATATTTAGCAATTCAATTTCATACAAAACAAAATTCAAGTTGTGTTTATTTTAGCTTCCTTCAAAAGAGCAACATACATGTATGAGCACATTGAATGATTATTATACTTTGCCATGATTATATAAAATACGTGTGACGATCCTGGAAATTCCCTCCGGGGCTGAATGGCCTCATACCACGCTTGCCGCTTCAGATCCAGGGTATCATAAACATTAAAACCAGGTATAAATTTACGCACACAGGAGGAAAGCGAAAGCTGCTGCTGCTGCACCGGGGAAAATGCAGTTTGGCCGCATTCCAAATTCGTCAAAACATATTTTTAAATCTAAACAAGATTAAAAATAAAAGCCAGAAGTTTTTGTTTTTTTGGAATTGTCTGTAATTCAGTTACGAAAGGCTGGCTTTAGAGACTTGATCTTGTCTTAGGAAATATTTACAAGCAAAATAACTAGCCGAAATTGATATCAACGCCTAAAAAAACTCTACGGGGAACTACGCAATGTGCAATGTTTTGAAAGACTTGGCGTCAGCCTACGCACACATGAGATTTCAAGAGCCGGCGGTTTGTTGTTTACCAAATCACATGTTCAAAGTGACTCTTGGGTTTCGGTTGAATGGGATTCACGTATATAAATACAAATCTCCCCCGCATAAATATAGCGATCAACGCGTCCATTTAATATCTCAAATACAATCATTTAAATAACCTTTATACAATTTTTATAATACAGCATGACATTTAATACAATCACACTTTACACTTACAGGCAGTTTAAAACCATGGAGGCTAAAAACACGGTATCATAGCAAAAATAATAGAGGACATAATTTAATATAAATGACATGGAATGCCTAGGCTGTCAATGTCATAACAAAACAAGAAACACAACCCACAGCAACTCTTTTTCTTCACAAGAATCAAGATGAATTCAAAAAGATCTTAAAATAAAATGACATATATGATTTAGTTTAGGGATAGGCCTATGAATATGATTGAGAAAAGCCAATTGAAGAGAGAGTGTGTATAGGGTTTGGCTAACAACATTCATGAATTTGGAGTGGGTAAATTACGTTAACGAAGAAAACGACACAAAGTGTAAACTAAAACATTTGTCTTACCTCGGAACCTCTATATTGACAGGCGCTTTTCTCTTAACATCAGGACATACATTGGTCAGTTTCTGGTGGTGATGATGGTTTCCCTGCTGCTCGATGACCATTTTCCCTCCCTTCCGTCTCTCCGGCAGAAGTCTCACTTCGTCCAGTTTCCTCTGAATCAACGTCTCCGACACGTCCTCAAGTTTGATGAAAACTTCGTTGGTCTGTTTCTTGTGCTTCTGCACGTGTCCACTAGATTCACTTCCGTTCTTGTGAGTGATGAACACTCTCTGGTTGAATTTCAGATGGACGACGTTGGTATTCTGAAAGTTCGGACCAACTATCTGATTTGCAGGGTAATCTCTACAGTACCCATCGTCGAAGATCACGGTGTAAGAAGAGTCCAATCTGGACTTTAGAGATGATCTGTTGGAGCGGATAATCCCCGGGTAGTAAATTCCGTCCTGCCACGGGGCGCAGACCCTGGTGCCCATGGGGCGTTTAACCAGTCGTTTTCCGGACACATTCATCACTGTTGTTGTCATCCTGCAACGCTGCTCTAAAATAGATGTGTTGTCAATACACGATCAGTGAAAACCTTAACAATTCTCGAAGAATTCTTCTCTGAGTTGAGCGAACCGCGATTTTTAAATACACTTCATCTGAAATCTGTACCAGTTTCGCTTTTGATCAAACTTGTATTGAAATAAACCGCATGGTTTGAACCGTATGGGATAGCTTTAACTCGCGGGCCTGTTGTTGTTTTGGTTTGAGATGTGGGCGGAGCTCCGACCGGCTTTCCAGAAACCCCGCGGTAATACACGCTCGTGATTGGTTTAGAGGGATACGCCCACAATTTCATTGGCTTAGCAACTTTAACCCGATGCCTTGATTGATGGCGACATTGAATACAATCAGCAGTCCCCGGCATCACGTGGTAAACATCGCCGGTACACGGGTTTGTTTACAGCCAAATCTGCAAATGGCAAGGCTTGTTTTGTGAGCGGGTGCGGCGTGTGTTGTGCAATAGACTGTATTCGAGCACTGTGTGATTCGAGCTACAGCTGGAAATGATAGTTGGCATTTAATTTTAACGGATATAAAAACAAATTGGTCTTGGAGAGGATCTCTCATTTTCTCTGATCTGGTATATTAATACTAGATTCATATTATTTCCATTCTAGGGTCGGGTATAAAGCTTTAGAATACCCTACCATTTAACTCCCTATCCCCTACTACTAGTTACTAGTATGAAATCGCACCATACTATACCGTCCATTGGGATTCTATTAAAATCAACGCATCATTTACACTTTTAATTTGGGTTTTCCCTGCTGCTGGCCTCGATCGCGGGCGGCATAGCTATACAACATCAGTGGCTATACAATGTACCGGCGCGGCTGGTTTGTTTACATGTTTTTCAAGGCCATCGTCGCGTTGCTGAAGCCGCAAATTAAAACGCGCTGATTGGATAACTCTACCCACACCCCCAAGGGCATGTCATCGTCCGATGTTGCTACATTTGCTCGAACTACCTGTGAATAAAATTATGTAATTATTCGTATAGACGAGGAATAAAGTTCGGATAAATGCCATGTTTAAAATTATTTATATCAAATACGTTGATGTTATAATCATGGCGATGAAAATGAAATAAAATGACAAATATCATTCAGTTTACAGTCACGATTTTAAATGGTACAGAGGGAAGACAAGCAAAAGACGTACCGGCTGTAAACAAAGCTTCATATGACATGTGGATGATGAGTATTTTGGTAATGTGCCAAGTTTTAGCGCCCGGTTTAACCATTTGAGAGAGGGCGTACTTCCAAATTCTCCGAGAAAAAAAACACTGTGCAAAAAATAATGTTAAAAGTTATGCGATGCTAGCCATATAATAAAAGGAGATTAATTATAAATTTATTTTTATGTAGCATAGCCATACAGCATGTTCACTGTAACAATATTAAATAGAGAGAAGTAATTGCTATCTTATTATTTGTTATCGTATTTTACTAGTTTTCAATGGCATGTGATCTTTTCCAGGGGGCGCCCTCTATCCTTGATTTTTTTAAAGTAGATTTTCTTGCAGATTTACATTTCTGATCATATTAATCATGAATACAGAGCGATACGATTCCTAATTATCTATTTTCAACCCTTACAAATCTTGCTGACCCCCCCCCCCCCCCCCCCCCCCCCCCCACCCCCACCCCCATGAAAACCCAATACAGTAAATACTCACTGTGTAAAATACTATAGAGATAGAGATATGTTAGCCTATTTTTTTCAATAAACTACAATATACATGTATATAGTAGTGCATGTGCATAAATCATAATCTTGCAGAAATCAAAAAAGTGGATACAACAACTGAACAACACGCATTTAAAATACAGGATATGAAAATAAGAATTATATTGATGTTTATACAACGCAATGATTATAAAATAAAAAGCAGTTAAAAGCAGGAACCACAAACATGAAACTCCGTATGAATCTGTTGAAATAGTATTATATTCATAATCAAAAGTATTGATTATGATTAAAACATTAGAATAACATACAATATATTGGCTATCACATAAGTAATTAAAAGTGCACCTGGTTCATAAAAGTGCATTCATTGAAAGTTGATTGAAATGACTAAGGGATCACGTCAAAACTCGACCGCCAGGCAACCGCCGGTTACGGCCGGTTCCGCCCGGTTCTCACAAAACGTGTTGTCTGTTATAATATACACACATAATGAGGTCAACAGTTACACTCTGGTGAACACGACCGGTTGATAGTGCCTCGTCACACGCGTGAGCAATAAAATCTTGAAGTAATGGGCTCTCAAGTTTCATTTGACACCAGTACAATACAACTGTTGATTTTCGCTGTGGTTGGCTTTTTCAATCTGTTTATAGCTCAATTAACTTTTTAAAATCAATACTGAAAGTCTATGATTTATAAATGGAACAATTCTGGCCCCTATTATGACCGCAAAGTAACAGATTGATAGTGTAAATTGGGCCGGTTACGGCATTAAGTCAACCGGCGGTTGTTCAGTGTTGCATGCGTGAATATTCATATACCAGTAAAACATTTGACCTGAAAGAACCGGGCGGAACCGGACGTAACCGGCGGTCAACGGGCGGTCGAGTTTTGATGTCTTCCCTAAATACAGTTTAATTCGACGATGTCCTAAAGGCCCACACACTCATTAAAGAGCCCTCTTTCGTTCTCTATTTAGAACCCTTAATGGTGCTTGAGTAGAACCAATAACCAGAATGATGTCTTCAGACACCTTACAGAACCTTTTTTGGTCTACTGGTTCTCCAAATGGTTCTCAAATGTTCAAGAACCTTTTTGGAAGGTTCAAGAGAGGGGTTCCTCATCAAAGACCCTTAAAAAAAAAAAGGCCTTGTTCAAATGAACCCTTTGATGGTTCTATAAAGACCAAAAATGGTTCTGCAAGTTGTCTGAAGAACCATTTTTGGTTCATTCAAGAACCATGGATCTAAATAGAAAATTATATTAGAACCTTTTTCTTCTGAAAGTGCATCCCATCAAATCCATTCATTTTGCGTGTTAGACCTATAGCCTCAAAAAGCCCTTTGCATTAACATTTAGTGGTTTAATCATTTTCTTTGTAAATTGTCATCAAATTAATAATAATAATAAAGACATTTTTGAGCGCCTAACAACAGATAAATTCTCTAGGCGCTTTACAAAAACATCATAGCTGACTGCAGATGAACCAAAAACATAAGAGCGAAACAACAAAAGATTTGGTCACTGCAGTCAACTATGATTAACATGATAAAATCAAATGGTCATAAGCTACACATTATACACATTATACACAATATTAAAAACATGAGAAATGATTAAAAATTACAGTCCCGCTGTACAAAAATTACAAAGCAAGTTCATACAAAAATGTTAATCAGTACATCTGAAGAAATAAGTCTTTAAAGCTTTCTTGAAAGCAACAAGTGAAAATTGTCAGCATTAGGTGATTTGCAGGATTTTCATTAAAAAAGGGGATCTTTGAGTGAGATTGCAAATCTTCCTCCTATGTATTGAGGTCTTTGAATATAATGAGAGTGGTAAAATGTTCAAATGTGGTCGACGTCGAACGTTGAAGAGCGAGGAGGATCTTTTTAACACTTTCCACGCGGCAGGCGTCTGCAGACGAGATTCAAAATTTGCACAAAATGTAACAAATGAGTCAAATTTATTGAATTTCATTACCATATTCGGATAAACCATTACTTTTTTCATGGTTTATCCGAATATGGTAATGAAATTCAATAAACCATGAGAAAATTCATTAAAAGAAGTACAAATATGCCTAGAATTTGTTCAGTAATCCTTGACTAGGCCTAACTGTTTTGTATGGTAAAACCAATAGCCGCGTGGAAAGTGTTAACAACCTTAAACACATGCAGATGGGGTTTCCCCCAACTTCACTCTGAATAGATAACTTTGTCAATTGACCTATTGAAGAGCTTTTTTCCCCAAAAGGGCTTACATCCACTTCTGCCATTTTACTCATTTTGCATTATTGAATGGATGGCTATTCATTATGTAGAATGTGGCTTGTATCGTAAGTGCCTCAAATGGCGTGCATGGATGCACTAATCCAAGTCATAGAAACAAAAAGAACACAGCCATATAATTTGATTAATTCCATGGACTTGTCAATACAAATTCACTGCAAAATTAGTAACATGTCGGGGTGGTCTGTAGGCCCTTTCGCAAAAAAGCTCTTCAAATATAACTTTGTCATTCATTAGATTAATTTGACACATTACATACATTTGTCACGTGAACAATTTGTCATTGTCATGCACCACAGCATGACTTATTCTAATTTGTCATGAAACGTGATTTAAATTGACAAATGTTTTGTAAGGTTTGTCATCGCAACATTTTAATTAGTTATGGCCATTTTTTAATTTTGTCTTTTCCATTCAGAAATTTGTCATACAAACACCTGCAGAAAGCAAACATTAAACAGAACTATTTTTTGAAAAATTTATTAGAAGTTCAGGGTAGGCGAAATCACAATAACAAAAGTATAAAGGACGCCCTCCTTCTTCCAAACATTCTCACAAAATCGTAATGTGGTTGCATTACTGAAGAGGGCGCTACTGATATTGGCTCACAGTCTAACAGGGTAAAGGAAATTAGAGATCTATAATACTTGAGTTAGGCAAACAGGTGTTTAAAGGGCACAGGAAATGCAAATATAAGTGGTGTGATTTGAGTCAAGTTTACGAGGAGGGACCAGAATTTAAAGCATTCAATATTTGTGCTAGTTGATGATGATATCATTTGTGGAACTATTGATAGCTCAGTGAGTACTATGAAAAGAAAATTCCAGGTGACTGGTTTGAATCTATTCAAGATACTCACTGATAATCAATATACCACAAATGATGTCATTAGTGTTGTGTTTATTTTTCTGGCCCTGTTTATTGTAATGGAATGTCCCACAAAGACTTGGAGCAGGATTATCATCCCATTTCCTGTGCCCTTTAAGGGTTAACGGTACGTAATATAACCAGTGAGATTTAGTGCCACTTTTTTCTGTATACAAATTGATAAATGGCACAATTTCTTATCGTTGCAGTGTCTCAAGGCCAACAAATTTGGTATCAAAATGTGTCTAACAATTGGGTGCATCTTTCTAGCTGAAAATGATTTAAATCCATCAAATATTCTTGGAAATATTCTAATATATGCTAGGGGGAACTTACATATTTGGTTGGGTGTATGTACGAATCCGCTAAAAATGACCGTTTAGAAGTTGACACTATTACTTGGTTGCTGGATTGGGTAAGGAATCACCCCCTTTACTTATATTCAGGGTATCTCAAAAAAAATTTACAACGCTCCGTTTCGTGAACGTAACTTCTAAAATAATAATCGGAACAGAAAATTTAAAATGCAAAATTAAGTCCTATTAGTTGGCTATAATTGAGAGAAAATTGCATTCGATTCGGCTCAGTGGTTACGAAGAAATGAGCGATTATACGTAAAGGTAGGTATGGAACCCTTCCATAAGTTTGCTCAAATTAAGTGATTCAGACAGCACACACAAGAAATGACTCGATACTTCTCTCGTAGATAATGATCATAACTATTACTAAGTACTCTAATGATTTGAAGAATTGCGTTAATCAAGGTATTCAATGGTGCTATCTACATTATTTGAGAATAGAAAACCATACCAGCGCAAATGAAAATTAGTATATTACGCAAACTTGGATGGGAGGGTTCTTCAGTCTTCACCTACATCTATATAATTCTTTATTTCTCCGTAACCATTGAGTTGAATTGAATGCGGGTTTTTTAATTTGTAGCCAACTAATTGGACTTAATTTTGCCGTTTAAATTTTTCTATTGCGATTGTTATTTTGGAAGTTACGATCGCGTAAAGGAGCGTTGTCATTTTTTTCTGAGACACCCTGTATATATCAATATCACATAGGCCTACATCTGTGCCAAGATATGACAATAAGGCCAAATATTTTTAAAAAACAAGTTGTTCTCAGAAGACCTCGCGCGTACATTTTAAAATTCACATTTTATACCGCAGAACTTTTGAAAATGTGAACCAAGTTGTGACTGTCTAGATTTCCAGTATTTTTAAACTAAAAAAACCCCAACTGACTCCAGTGATTTTATTGAACTATATGTTTCTTCAAAATTTAATTTCGCATTGTGAATTACCATAACGATAGCGATAGGTTGTCCACAAACCGGCCAAAAAAACCCGCATGGTCAAATACGCCACTGATGTCTTGTAACCCTTGTAACCATGCAATTTGTTCCTGATACTACCGTCTCTCTCTCACAGTCTGGTCCTTTTCTGCCTTCAGCTTTTCGTTAGTTTCAGCGATTCGCCCCTCGGAACTCCATCTCTCTCGCCGATGGACAATCGCTGGAATCGATCACGGAGCTGTTCGTTCTCGTCCGCTCTTCTTGCCACCTCGTCAGCATATCGCGGCGTAATCATGGTAATCGTCCATCCAGCTTTCCCATCCTTCGCCGTCGCCCGACGCCATGATTCTTCCGGATTGCCGCTAATCTTACAGTTTGTCTTTATAGATCCCACCGCTGCCACCAATGTGGCGAAAATGGCTCTCCTTGGATGCTTGATCTTCCCTACGGTGATAGCGAGCGTCAAGGCAACTGCAACTGATGATGGCGATGGCGATGCATTTTTCTTCCAATTTTGTGTTTGTTTCTCTGTATTAAGCTTGAATCAACACGAACATGATATGCATACCGTATTTGGAAACCAGCAAATTGCAACGCAAAGCTCGTCACCAGATAGTCCTCTATAAAAAAAGGTCAAATTTATATAACATGGTCGATTAAAATAAAATCACAAAAATCGCATACCTCAAAGCTTATGCTTTCTCTAAAATATGAGGGTCATTCAATAAGTTCTACCTCCTCACTCATAGCATCGCTAATATGAATGTCAGCCTCATGACATTTGTCATGATATTATAGCTCTGAATCATAGCTACACATCTATAGTAAATGATAATTGATATCTGTTTCATTTTTGTTATGATGCGATCAAAGCCAGAGAGAGATTTTGGACAACGGACATGGACAAATAGCCTAAAGATAAATACATGTTTTTTCGTTTTCTCTCCGTATTATATTATTATAATATAACGGCCTGATTTAAATACTAAAAAAACAATGGATGATTTGTGAACATAATACTGCATTATCATGTATAAATCAGATTGTAGGTAATATTATAATAAACCTTTGTAGGCTTGAAAATAGTATAATATCAACTCGAATGTATTGCTACGTCTTTAGCATACTGGAATACTGCTATTCAGTCAAATTTTCGTTGTTACAAGAAAAGCCACAGTGATGGTTCGAATGTTAAATCTTAACATGATAGTCACTTTATGAGTTTTCATTATATGCAACCTTTAGAATAGTTGAAGTCAATCAGGTAGTCAGTGGTAGAAAATTATCTCTTCTAGAGACTTGAAATCTATCCACTTAGTCCTGTATACATTGAAGATCTCTTAGTTCCTGTGAAAAGCAAATATGACTTTGCAGCTGTTCTCTACGGTAGGGTTCAAATTAATGGCTGTCCTGGTCTGGTTCTGGCTTGTTAGAGGGCATTTTCCCCAAAGAAATCAGTCACTTTTATTGCTTATAGTCTGTACAAGATATATCTGTAATTCAGAACGGTTTTCATTGACCAATAGGTACGTTTTGTCTCTTACAATTGGCCAAATGAATAGCACTTAGGAGAAGTGTTGCTGTTTTTATCCGTTTCCGTCGCACTAAATGGACGTTTGGTTTTTACTGCATCTCCAGAAAAGTACAACCATTACTCACACCGATTTATGAATTTGTAGCTGAGATTCAGAGCTACAATTGTGGAATATTTCATACGACTGGCTTATATAATAGTAAAGTTATGAGGTAGGAGGTAGTACTTATTGAATGACCATCGTAAAAATTAAAAATCACACAGCACTTAGTTTTTTTGCAAAATGTTTCTGATACAAACCTTTTTTTTGCCTTACTCTTATGTTTTAATGGGGTTAGGGGATGATCCGGAAAATGTGTTTGGGAGCGGCGGTTTGTGTAGGATGAGAGACCGAGAGCTGGATCCTTGCTTCTCCCAAGGCTAGGCAAAGACGCGCCCAGTTCTCTGTGCTATTTTTTCTGAAACCCCAACACCCCAAAAGGTGCCATCGTATCTCATCGTTGGCGCGGCACTCATGATACCCTTGCATGTATATTCACCTTTAACACCATTGAATGTTTATTTGTTAGATTTGATTTATAGGTATATTTTACTCACGAAATGTTTAAGACGGCACCACCTTAGGGATGTGATTGTTCACAAATTAAATGCACATATGTTATATAAGACGGCATTACCTTAAAGAAGTGATTGTTCACAAATTAAATGCACATAATTGTTGAAATATAACAAAGAAGCTGCGTCGGCATTAAATAATATCAAATAAATGAAGTTAAAAGTGGAGAAATGCCGTGATAATATATAATTTATTGTACAAATTTTCGGCCATCGGCCTTCATCGGGTACGGTAGATTGAATAGATTTGTTTACATTCTGCACCCAAATTCGTAAGGAGCCGAACGCCAAACATACGCGTGCGCGTGGACAAAAAACGCGGGCAAAATACACGTGCGGGAAATAACGCGCACGCGCTGCAATTAAGAGCAGGGGATGGCGGACGGCTAGAAACGAAATGCATGGAAGCTGACATTAATGCCATTTGGGTGCAGAGTGCCGAGAGAGTAAATAAGTCGTTGCTCTCTCTCTTTCCTGTCTTTATCGCTGCCATGGCATTTGAACAGTCCATTAATTGTTGTAATAGTTGTATAAAACGCCTTAAAATGGATCCTCAGGCAAACATTCAAAGGTGTCAATTGTAAATTGACACCCTAAAGGCGACACCTTAGCACCACCGAAGGTTTCATTTGACACCCGTAGAAATGGGTCATCAGGCGATAAAGGCGTCACCTTACATCATCTAGGTGTCATGGTACACTTTAAAGGTGTTTTCCTGTCACCTTTGGATGTTCACCTGAGGAACCAAATCTTAACACCCCTTTTGGTGTCAAATGACACCAAAAGTGTAGATATGGCTGCCTCAGAACCTATATGGAGCAAGCATACGAGAATACGAGGCTGGCTTTGGTCGATCGAGTGAAATGCATGCGGAACCCTGGAAATTAAAGAGAGATGATGGAGTGTATAAATAATGTATAATGGTGCACAAGATTTCCAACGAAGGATGGGTCATCAACATGATCAAGCAAGTCCGGGAACGTTTTCTGGGGACATACCATTACATGAGTATACTATTGGTTAATTCGAAGATTGTTGTGCGACTTGGAACGCATGGACCCAGCAACAGATGGCTCAACGGCTATTTATGAGTCTCGTGAGTCATGAGTCGCAGAGGTCGCGCAAGAGGAACTATCCGTCAGAGCGAGGACTGGCAAACAATATCTTAATGACGATTTGTTTGATAGGACGACTGGAGCAAATGTTTGTCCTATAGGGTACAATCTTAATTGTACTTGGCTCAATTTTGAGTTAGGTAACCATGGTAAAAGCAACCGGATTACTTACAGGTGACATTAAAGCTAACAGCCCATGTGTATGAAGGAATGCAGGAATAGACCGAGATTATTTCATGGCAAACATACGTGGCCGCGAAATACGGACACCATTCGAAACTGAGGCGTTCTTGGCAGCGGAGAAACAGAGACATCCACCAAAGTGTGCACGTGTGTAGCTGGAGGGTAAGACACCAGTGGAGATAAAAAGATGAAGGAGCGGACAATCTGATCGAGGAGGCGAACAGCAGGCTGAGCAACACACAAGGTGCTGCAGTTCGACCTCCAAGGCGTCAGTGGCGCGAACTACGCGAAGGACAACGTCAAGTAGGAGACACGAGGCAGAACTATAACAATCGTGTCTGTTATCACTTTATCGCGGATTGCCCAGAGAGACGTGTGTGTTACCTGTCATGCCTGTGTCATAAATGCATAAGCATGATAAGGAGGGGCATCTTTTCTCAACATGTCGATTATTGCAGGAGATGCGCTCTGGCAATACTCAGTCGGGAAACGATGGACGACTCAACCATGGCGGGTTGAACAAATACACAAAGGTCCGGAACGTGAAAACAAATGTTACAGTCAAGAGGGTCATCAATGGGGGTGGGGGGGGGGGGGGGGGGGGGGCGGTGTAAGTACGTCAAAGCAAAAATTGGTCCTGTGAACGATACCTTTTTAGCATGTTTAGTGGACACCGGTTTATCGGACCCGCATGTCAGCAGGAACATTTCAGTCATTACCTACAGAGGAGAAACCTATCTTCAAATAAATTATAACCACTGAGCAAGCGGATGGTACACCGCTAACCTTAATCGGGTGCATTGACATGGAGATTAAAGTAGGATCAGCATGTGCCAGAATGCCAGTGACGGTAGCTGATGTATCAAATGCGCCGGAATAATTGGTATGGATTTCCTTGAGGCACTATATAGATTGCAACATCGACATAACAAATCGACGACTGATCATTGGTGGTAAGGAGATATACCTTGCCAGTTTTGCCTTGATTCAAAAAGCAGGCGCCTGCAAGAATTACGACAGGGATAAAGTTACAATTTCGGCTCTGGATGAGGTTATTATTTCCGGCAAAGTCGATAATGAATCGTGCAAGGGAAAAGCCTAATTGAACCTACAGAGCAAAGCCAGTAAAATGACGCCGCCGGAGCAATGCTGGCAAGAACCGCAGTTGACATGAATACTGCAGGTTAAAAAGCATCCCCATTAAGAGTGTACAATCCGACGCCACTAACGCAGTTACTGTAAAGAAGGGAATTGCTGTGGGTAAACTAGCTCCGGTGGTTGATTGAGAGTTATGACCATCCGGAGACATTGCAGATGATGTAGACAAGGTAGGGCCCAACGCACATGTTCCTGCACGTCTAAAGAGTCTATATGAAGCAAGTGTGAAAGAGTTTCCCGGATCAGCATTTCAAAGTAGTAGTGAGATTGCTTACAATACCAGGATGTATTCTCCAAGCATGCCAAGGGAGATGACGACCTAGGACACTTTGACAACATTGACACTGGAGGAGCAGCACCAATTAGGCAAAGGGTGGGCTAGAATGCTGCCGCCTCATCATCAAGAGGTGGTCAGACAAGTGTAAGACATGTTGAACTGAGGAATCATTGAACCGTCCAAGTATCCGTGGTCCGCACCTATAATAGTACTAGTGACAAAGAAAGACGGATCAAAGAGGTTTTGTGTGGACTACAGGCGATTGAATTCCATCACTGCTGTGAAGGATTGCTACCCGATCCCACTGATAGACGATCTCTAGAATCATTGTCCGGTGTTTAATGGTTTTCCACGGCTTTTATAGTCGGAGGTCTGATCTCCGCGATCACTTTTATATGTGGAGTGGAGTGGAGGCTGTAGAGATTCCACGAGAATTATCAATAGTACCGGGGAAAAGCGGTCGGCACCGTCAGGATCCCATCTGGAGAGCAGCGACAATGCTTCGGCAGCAGGTTTATGGATCACTCGAAGACGACAGGCACCATGACCATGATCAATGATGACGGATTTTTGATTCCGGAAAGCGGAATAGAATCCATCGGATGTTTTGGGCGAGCTGATTTAGTTGTACAGTTATTTGGATGACTTTTGAGTGTAATCGCATTCTGCTTCAACCTGTTGTTTGTAAATAATCATGATACCGTCAAATGTAACAAGGGTTATAAAAGATCCCATTCTTAAATTCCGACGGAACAGTTGTAATTGTAATTGATGGAAAGATTTAAATGTTGATGTTAATCCTGCATGTTGTGATAAAAATCAGAGACAGATCAGAGAAATCCCGAATTCAGTGTAGTGTTAGAGAATACTTCTAGTTTCCGGGATCTGTCGATCGTCTCAGAGATTCCTAGCAGGGACCTGTTGGGACATTGGCCCGAGGACTGCCGGTCCTCGCGGTTCCCGGGCATGTTGTCGTATGGGCTCCCCAGTCGTTCAAGCCGCACTCCGGATTCGAATGGATAATCTTTCACCGTGTGTTTACCTGAATTCACTGCCCTGGTCTGACTTTGTAAACGATCCGGGACGTATCACTATTAGGTTAGGGAGGGGGCAGTGTGGTAGAATTGCAGACAGAGGGCTCCCTTCTGTTTGTTAGCTTGCGGCAGACGACGCTGGACACGGGCGTATTCACGAATATTCAGGTTAAAATATGCGAACGAGGTTACGTGATCAAGTGAATGGGACGAACGCTTAACAACGGTTTAAATTCAAAAAATGATACTGACACTGCGGATGGTTAGCCATCCACAGTGGATTTAGGATGAAATAATTTAGTTCCAACGTGTGATGATTTTTATGGGGTCATATAATCAAAATCCATTGTTACATTGAAACCAGCGGAAATTCAAAATTAACGGCCGTTCGTGTCCACCGTCGTCTGGCTTGCGGAAGGGGTACGGCCCGGTACGGCTCGCCTCTGTAATGAATGTCACGTGTTGTTGTGCTACACAAGGCTCAAGCCGATGTTCAGCGCGTAATACTCGACGTGTCTTTGCCTAACCTGAGAGAAGCAAGACGCCAATTCTCTGTCTCTCAGAAGCAATCCTACACTATCCGCTCCCAAACACGCAAGTTCTTTCCGGATCATCCCTAACCCAATTAAAGCATAAAGGGCTGAGTTGACCAATCAGGCTGCATCACTGTGTTTTTGTGGAGCTGCTACGCATGTGTGAGAGCGCAAAGAGTTCAAGCGTTGTGGAGTCTGCTTAGCCCTTTAGAGTATGAAAATCTACGATCTTAATTAAATCTGACTCCGGATTGTGAATTATTTGTCTCAGCTTGTCTTGTGAGGAATTACATTGAATTGCTGTTTACAGAGTTGTTTAAATGTTTAAACCGAGTTGTTTAAATGTTTAAACCGAGTTGTTTAAATGTTTAAACAGAGTTGTTTAAATGTTTAAACAGTTGTTTAAATGTTTAAACAGTTGTTTAAATGTTTAAACAGTTGTTTAAATGTTTAAACAATTGTTTAAATGTTTAAAAAAAATTGTTTAAATGTTTTTAAAAAATTGTTTAAATGTTTAAATAGAGTTGTTTAAATGTTTAAACAGAGTTGTTTACATGTTTAAACATAGTTATTTAAATGTTTAAACAAAGTTGTTTAAATGTTTAAACATAAAGGGCTGAGTTGACCAATCAGGCTGCATCACTGTGTTTTTGTGGAGCTGCTACGCATGTGTGAGAGCGCAAAGAGTTCAAGCGTTGTGGAGTCTGCTTAGCCCTTTAGAGTATGAAAATCTACGATCTTAATTAAATCTGACTCCGGATTGTGAATTATTTGTCTCAGCTTGTCTTGTGAGGAATTACATTGAATTGCTGTTTACAGAGTTGTTTAAATGTTTAAACCGAGTTGTTTAAATGTTTAAACCGAGTTGTTTAAATGTTTAAACAGAGTTGTTTAAATGTTTAAACAGTTGTTTAAATGTTTAAACAGTTGTTTAAATGTTTAAACAGTTGTTTAAATGTTTAAACAATTGTTTAAATGTTTAAAAAAAATTGTTTAAATGTTTTTAAAAAATTGTTTAAATGTTTAAATAGAGTTGTTTAAATGTTTAAACAGAGTTGTTTACATGTTTAAACATAGTTATTTAAATGTTTAAACAAAGTTGTTTAAATGTTTAAACAGAGTTGTTTAAATGTTAAACAGAGTTGTTTACATGTTTAAACAGAGTTGTTTACATGTTTAAACAGAGTTGTTTAAATGTTTAAACAGAGTTGTTTAAATGTTTAAACAGAGTTGTTTAAATGTTTAAACCGAGTTGTTTAAATGTTTAAACAGAGTTGTTTAAATGTTTAAACAGAGTTGTTTAAATGTTTAAACAGTTGTTTAAATGTTTAAACAGTTGTTTAAATGTTTAAACAGTTGTTTAAATGTTTAAACAATTGTTTAAATGTTTAAAAAAAAAAAAAAAATGTTTTAAAAAAATTGTTTAAATGTTTAAATAGAGTTGTTTAAATGTTTAAACATAGTTATTTAAATGTTTAAACAAAGTTGTTTAAATGTTTAAACAGAGTTGTTTAAATGTTAAAACAGAGTTGTTTACATGTTTAAACAGAGTTGTTTACATGTTTAAACAGAGTTGTTTAAATGTTTAAACAGAGTTGTTTAAATATTTAAACAGAGTTGTTTAAATATTTAAACAGAGTTGTTTACATGTTTAAACAGAGTTGTTTAAATATTTAAACAGAGTTGTTTAAATATTTAAACAGAGTTGTTTAAATGTATAAATATTTACACAACTCAGTTTGAACAACCCAGTTTAGAGCTTCAAACACCTTTTAAACAACGTTAAATATGGTACTGGTGCATTACTGCAGATAGCAATGTGCCGGTACTGTTATCTTTTAAGAATATTAATACCGTATGCATGGTATGGCGGTTGCTTGCATGCAATCTACTGACGATAGCAATTAGATTAGCTTTAGAGGCGAAATTTAACGCACAATAAATGCAGTCTTTAATTTGCAGGGATTATGCTATACAAATCCATACTCCAATATATCCCTGTTCAGTAGGACTACTTAGGCCTACTATATTCTTTTTGTGCACTCAAATGAAGATGGCAATGTGCCAGTTCCCGGTTGCATGCACACCATCTTCTGAAGATTTGCGGGTTACATTGAATTGCTGTTTACAGATAGGTACTTTTTTAACAATGCGTTGTTTATCATGTTACACCTCTATACATCTGCTAGCAAACTGCGGATAAAATAATTGGTTAGTGACATTGCTCTGCTATCTACTGAAGATAGCAATATTGATGCGGGGTTTATTGCATCTAATAAAGAAAGCGATATGCCGGTTAGTTGCATTGCACTACTATAATAAATACCGAAGCGAAATATGTCGTTCAAATTGCACTGCTATCTACTGAAGATAGCATAATACACAAAGAACACATACAAAAGTTAGGTTTATTAAACGTGATATGAATGGAAAGCAATTAAAATAGTAGACCAAGCATGTGAGCCTAAACATGAGACCAAGGACATGCGCGTTTATGCGTACGCACCACCGCGTGCGTGGCGCGGTGACCGCGTGCGTGGCGAATTGCAAGGAAGACGCAGAGAGGGACGCGGCGCGTCCAAGATTATTCTAAGTGCTTTCACAGACACCACCAGCTGCAGATACTAGCAGAAATACATGTAATACGGCGGTGAATTTGAACTTGAATTTGGACGGGTTGGTCGTCAGACGTATAGGCCTATGAAAGTTATTGTCTATTCAGAATCACCATCACCCGATTCTGAATGCCAAAAACACGCCTAATAGGGAAAGAGGCATGGAGTGATGGGACCATGGCTACTGGTGGCTACAGCCCGGATTGCACTGGACCATGTCCTGATGAGGAGGTCGATGCTTTAAAAAAGGTTAGTGATATTACTATTAGGCCCTTATCTAATTTAGCACATTATTACTATTGTTGAACAGAGACAGTGACCGTTCTCGAATGAACTATAAGACAGTGGTGTAACTGCTCCCTTGCCAAGACTTGTCCCCAGGCCTGATGCCCCCTCCCCCCAAAATGAAATAACAAACTCTATGAGAACATACCGTATTTTATATACAAAAAGATAGTCGTTTATGCCCCTCCTGATAACATGTCTGTCCCCCACCACCACCACCCCCCTCCACAGTGGCGTAACTGCCAGATGGCTTGTCCCCCTGATGCCCCCCAATGAAATGACAAACTCTATGTATAGATACCGTACAAAAAAATTAGGCGTGACTAAGGCCAAATAAAAAAATATAGTAGTTTCTCGTCCCCGCGCGCATCCGTTTTGGCTGCCGCATCCCAAAAAGTTTTTTTTTAAATTTTTTTATTATTTTTTTTTTTAAATATTTTTTTATTTATTTTAATTTCAAGATCACACTGATGTTGTTAATGGAGAACGTGTCAATAATTTAAAAAAACCTGTGTTACAATCAAAAAACAACACAACAGGCGAAATGTACTCATTTTAAGGTTATAAAGCTAGTCTTAGAAAAGTGGCGGCCATTTTGAAGCAAAAACATTTCCACCATGTTGGAAAAAGCGAAACCAGTTTTGGAAAAAGGGGCATCCGCCATCTTGGATCCGCCATTTTGGAAAAAAAAAGGAAAAAAAAAGACTGCCCTCATCCTCCATTTTTCAAAAAGTTAGGACGAGAAACTAGTTGTTGTTTTTTATTTGGCCTAACAGGTCTGCCCCCCCCCCCCCCCCCCCCCCCCCCCTATACGAGGTTTTAGGGTGGTGGCGTGTTCGTAAGACTATAACATGATTAGACCTACCATGACATGGTTGTGCAACTCCTTGAGGCTTAGTTATAATACTTTCACGCAGTCCTATAATAATTACGCGATTTTATAACACAGAAATCTCATTTATCTAAAACAAGAATATTTTTGTACATGAAATCCAGATTTATGATTATGACTGTTGATGTAAACACCAGAACATCCCCACAGTGCGTGCACATTTTCTGCAGCTAACGTTAACAAGACATTTCACTCTTTCAGACTCCTCCTTATAAGCCGCACATACCTGATTACAGCATATTTCTCGCCCGACCTTTGGTAGCTCCTGTGCTGAAGAAGGTAGGCCAATGGAATATTGGGGTTATTATTACAGATATGATATGAATGAAAGTCTCTATCTCCATCAACTGAAGAAGACAACATTGTACCCGAAATATGTGTAAAATGTGGCCGTGATTGCCACTATCGCGGAGAGTAGTAGAGTCATTTTCTTGGATTTCGTGACCAATTTCTTGCTACCAAAGCCGGGTACCAAAGTTTCTTAGTGAATTTGTCAACTAGAACCATTTTAAAAGAAAATGAGCTCCCATGCACCTCTCAAAAGTGACGGAAAAGTTCTTTTATAGCGCAAATTCCAAAATGGCCGCCATACAGGGGCCCAAAAATTCAAATGACTTTAATTAAGCTAAAAAGCACACCAAATTGTTCGGCTGAGCACAAGGATTCCGAAAAAGTATAGTTTGCTCTACTTCCGATGTTTGATTAACGAGTTATCGGGTAAAACGTAAAAAGGTCGTTGACCTTTGCATATGGGGTCAAAATTTAAACTTGCTCCGATTTTGAAAAACAATATCTCAAATTGTTCGTCTGATTGCAAGGATTCCAGAAATGATAGCTTTTACCATCTAGAGTGTCTGTTGTACCTTATAAAGGGGTCAAAAGGTCAGATTCTATATAGGGCACTGTACCTTGACCTTTTGACCTGCACAAAATATTCCCGGTGGTAAAAAAAACCACCTATTTCTGGAATCCTTGTGATCATACGAACAATATGAGATATTGTTTTTCAAAATCGGAGCAAGTTTAAATTTTGACCCCATATGCGTTTTACCCGATAACTCGTTAACCAAACATCGGAAGTAGGGCAAACTATACTTTTTCGGAATCCTTGTGCTCAGCCGAACAATTTGGTGTGCTTTTCAGCTTAATTAAAGTCATTTGAATGTTTGGGCCCCTGTATAGCGGCCATTTTGGAATTTGCGCTAAAAAGAACTTTCCCGTCACTTTTGAGAGGTGCATGGGAGCTCATTTTCTCTTAAAATGGTTCTAGTTGACAAATTCACTAAGAAACTTTGGTATCAAGAAATTGGTCACGAAATTCAAGAAAATGACTCTACTAAAGCTAAAGTTAATAAAAAGCTTGGAAATTTTTATACATAAAACCTGAAAATGATTCAGTTTTGTTTACTATAAAATATTCTATAAGACTCTATTTTTTCCAGTTGAATTCCCATGCAGTTAGTGGTTAAAGCATGTTAACACTTTCCATGCGGCCATTAGTGTTACCATTTTTATATACAAAATTGATTTTTGTTTTAAGTCGATCTCAAAAATGGTACTGAACCAATACCAAACATGTGTGTACTTATTTCAGTGCATTTTACATGGTGACTCTAAATATGGTAACGAAATTCAAAATTGTTGACATCTTTCAAATATTTTATGAAATTTTGGAATGTCATCGATCTGCCGCGTGAAAAAGTATTAGGCATTGTGAATTTCAACATTTTCTTGCATCCTCTTTTTGGCTCAAGGATACAATATTGGTCAACAAAAACATAGGAAGCACATCAAAACTCGACCGCCCGGCAACCGCCGGTTCCGTGCAGTTCCGTGAGGTTGCAGCCGGTTTCTATTGTTCTAAACAATGATATGCGGTCCCAACCGGGCGGAACCGACGGTTGCCGCGCAGTCGAGTTTTGATTTGCTCCCTAACATGTTGAATTACTAATATGATTAAAATATGATTACTCCATCAGCATGCTGAACCATGGTGTATGCCTATCGATCAACCCACGTCTACTCCTAAA
This sequence comes from Ophiura sarsii, assembly GCA_035610835.1. NCBI lineage: Eukaryota > Metazoa > Echinodermata > Ophiuroidea > Amphilepidida > Ophiuridae > Ophiura > Ophiura sarsii. The sequence continues at coordinate 45,915,119 of CM069452.1, forward strand.
AAGAAGGCTTCTGCTCCACCTCTTGATAATGAAGCCAGATGTTCCTTCCGGACTCCAGTTCAAGAACTCTAACTGATGATGGATTTCAACGCAACTCACATAAACCAAACGCACAGTGAACCGAATGTGTGGATACTTGATAATTGTATACATTAAGTTTTTATATTTTTATATTAGAACGATTTGATGGATTTTAAAATCGAATATTGATCATGTTGATGAAATGTTATAGCCAAATAAATGATAGAATTATACTTAAATGCTGCGAACAATGTGCCTGCATTTATAACTAATGTGAGAAATTTCTCGTTTTCATTCGTTCACTGAAAACAAAAAGTGAGTCATTATCGAAAAATTAGTCATTTTGTCTGTAAAGTGAGTCATGATCGAAAAATTAGTCATTTTGTCTGTACTAATAGTGACACACTTGAGCCATACGGACAAAGTGGCTTGTCTGTTTGTCGATGACTTAGATTTATTTTTCAGTTAGAGACATCATCGATTTAAAAACCCATGGTAGACATCATATAAAAAACTATATCATGCTCGCATTAGGCTACAAGGCCCGCTTAGCAGCGCTATAAATTCATGTAAATTGGTGCCCTAAAAACGTCACCAAATTTAAATATTCGCCTTCCATCAAAGCAGGTTGCTATATGACATAATTCTCGTGTGAAACCAACCGGCTGTACTATAATGGAAATTCATCCATGCAGTTAGCAAGTAGTACCGCTCGTACACGCCCCGAATTTAAATATGATTGCCTGATGTTGTACACGCGCACTGGGCAATCCTCTCGTAGTAATTGATAACATTTAAATAGGTTTACCAGACCGAATTAATAGCGCTCCTTAGCGGGCAATTTATGTCATGCTAAACATTCGTCAGTTATTTATTTATAAAAGTTCAGATTAACTTGAAGTAGACGTAACTCTTTGCCATTGCATTAACTATTTATTGGAATTCATATTTCATATTGAAAATTAGACCTGATGATGGGTCCTATTTTCTTGACAATAATTTATTTAGAGAATAAAGGTATTGTTTTGAGAGCGTACCGACCCGTGTTATATTGTCTGACATAAATGTTATTATTTAATATTATTTTAAGTATAGAACAACTACCGAACGCATTTATGTCAGACAATATAATACGGGTAGCCTACGGTCTAAAAACAATACCTTTATTCTCATTCTTAAACAATCATACATTTATCAAAGAAATAAGTACATTTTATTGTCCACATTTCACAACTTTTACCCCTGCTAGGATCGAATAACCGCCACAAACATTCCTTTTCAAATTGAGATCGGAAATGCTCGGAAAAACAGGTCACGTGGAGTAGATGCGTTGCGCGTTCTTCACAGTTGATCGCATTCACAGCGAATCCAGCTTCCGGCAGCTTGGTGCTAAGCATTGGTTTCCAGTTTCCAATACGATTTATTCCGTTAAATATATACTACCGGGTTCCAAATTGACGGTTCCTTTCATCTATGCTTAGCACCAAGCTGCTCAAAATGAGATTCAATACAGATTCATTCACAGCATTGTCCTAGTTGGTTGTCCGCCTAGTGATTTATTATGTTTACAACATACACGCGTGCACACATGAGAAGTAAAACGTGGAACGAGACTATTTTGGGTTTTTTTATCAACAAGGGCGTTGACGGGCAAATTCCAAATGTATATACAAATCTCTTTCATCTCACCGTTTTTGTTACTGAAATGCCTCAACATCAACTTTGTGAGGGATACAATCTATCACCAACACCAGCGCAATCTACCACACGGGCAGACTGGTGAAAAACACGCTTGTTTTTCTCCGGATGGACATGCTCTGTGAGGTCTGACAGGTCATGTAACCGAGCGTCAAATCACTCGGCTAATCGGAAGCATTCGGAACCGATCGTATATTTTCGGCTTTGAAATGGTCTACCCCATGCGATGAGTACTAACCATGGGTAGATGGTCTACCCATGCGATGAGTACACCATGGGTAGCGTCGCGGCGCTGGCATAAGCGCAGCCTAAAGGCGCCAAAGACGCACTGCAAATGGAGCAAACCACGCATTTATATGGAGCAAACCACGCATTGTATTATGTCGGACGCACCGTTAAAACGTAAGCCCCACCTTCCCATTGTCTATCTAAATGTCGCCGATTTCTCTGAGAACCAATGGGATTGCTTTAACTTTCTTATAATAATCGAATAATCCTCAAACATTAAATCCAATCCATGCGATCAGTAGGCCTATACGTACACCATGCGGCGTAAGCGTCGCGGCGTCGATCCTTTCTTTTTACACACCCATCTGGGTCAATAGTCATTCTGTTTTGTGCTCTTGAATTGTGGTTATAAAAACTCGAGATATTTGTGCGACCTGCTGGGGCAATTCTTCATGATACACTGCAAAAACTCCGGTGTTAAATATGCAACACTGAGCCGGTGTTACACTCCTGGTGTTAATGTTGGTGTTAGGTCAACACCATAGGAATAACTGATGTTACACTTCTCATGGTGTTAAATTTCTTGTGTTAAACTTGGTGTAAGAATAACTCCCATGGGTGTCACTATTCCACACATGCGCACGTGGTGGGTTATATTGTTTTTTTAACACTTTGGATTGTATATATATACATTTGATCTAGTGATTCGATCTGCAACATGCACCATTCCATAATTATTGTAACACCCATTGGTGTTATATTTAACACCAACGTTGTAACACTAGTGATGGTGTCATTTTAACACCAGGTGGTGTGGTCCTATAGTGAATCCGTACTGGTGTTAAATTTAACACCCATGGTGTTAAATTTAACAACACAGTTTTTGCAGTGTATATCGTAACATGACTTTTTTTTAGGGGATCACTTTTGTCTTTCGGGTATACCTTTGCGACGGGTACTGTAGGTTGATTTCATGACCGTATAACATAGGCTATCCATTTTTCTTGAAGACCCTAAACCATGTAAACATTCTTTCGGTTAAACAATGCGGACAAAGACCAACAACAATGATGTTTTGCCCACAAGGGTGTTCAAGAAACATGTTTGTTACCGTGGTTACTACATGAAACCGCATCACACTCTTCGCAGTTTGCACCCGAAAACGAATAACAGTGGTGTACACATACACTGTATATCCAGCACGAATTGCCACACTCAAGTCGGGCACCGGGAGACGGGTCGTCTTTTAAAAAACAGAATCAAGAGCGCATAACAGAGGCTGACAAGAAGCATACATTAGGCTACCAGGCCCGCTTAGCAGCGCTATAAATTCATGTAAATTGGTGCCCTAAAAACCGGCACCAAATTTAAATATTCGCCTTCCATCAAAGCTGCTTGCTATATGACATAATTCTCGTGTGCAACCAACCGGCTGCAACATAATGGAAACTCGCCCATACAGTTAGCAAGTAGTACCGCTCGTACACGACCCGAATTTAAATATTGCCTGGTTGTACACGCGCACTGGGCAATCCTCTCGTAATAGTAATTGATAACAATACGATAACAAGACCGAATAAATAGCGCTCCTATACGGGCAATTTATGTCATGCAACATGTACAAGACCATGCAGATGGCAACCCTAACAAAGGAAAGAAATTGGAAGGTTATAGCCATCGCAGAACAGTTAGCAGTCAAGATCACGTAAACAGTAACTGGGTGGATATTACCAAAGACCGTACTCTCTTACAATAACAATACCTATAGTCGTTTTTGACTAGATTCAAAATAAAGTAAGATCTAACTAGATTTTCTAGTCAAAAATTACCTCAAATTTGTAATATTTTGGTGTAATTTTTGACTAGAAAATCTAGTGAGATTTTATTTTACTTGATATAGTCAAAACGACTAGGCTTTTTTAAGAGTGCAGATCAGGTAGTAAACAAGACTATGAAATTAGGATTTGGAGCAGAGGTAATTATTGTTAGGCTTATACGCCATGAAGAAAGATGAGGGCTTATAATACCGGGTGGTTCAAAAAACAAGTTGACCCAAGTTCTAGGTAACTTTTCAACTACATTTTATAGTTTCAGAGAATTTGTGTTTACTAGTCTTGATCAGCAGTAAGTTTTGAAATTATCCTGAAAAAATGGTAAATTTAGCTTGGTCGGTTCTTCAGATATGGTTCATTACAGAGAGCATGCACACAACTGCCTTGTCCACGGGAAATCATAGAATGCACAAAGTGGACTTACACACGATTAGTCACAAATTGTGAAAAAAGGAGAATAAAAAAAGAGACATCTGAAACATCTGCCTGGTGCATGACATTACCTACCTACGTACGTTTCTTTGTTGAATGTGAATGGCACATAAGCACACAGACATTGGGATACTTTGTAAGGGTGGGTTTTTCAATTCTGAATCTAGAGCATGTTGTTTTGTTGAAGATAAAAACTAAACGACGATCCCGTGGACAAATCAGTTTTGTGCATGCTTTCTGTAATGAACCATAGGCCTATCTGAAAAACCAAACAAGATAAACGCGCCATTTGTTCTGGATAATTTCAAAACTTACTGCTGATCAAGACAAAGTAAACACAAATTCTCTGAAACTATAAATGTGGTTGAAAAATTACTTCGAACTTGGGTCAACTTTTTGTTGAACCAACCGGTAGTGTGCAAAGTGTATGACGAGCGCACCACAAAGAAACAAAAGAAATTGGCAACAAGAACATAATTATATGAACCACATCACTCAGCGCCGATATAGTATACAAATATTTACTGCTCTTGAGGGATCTGGTGGAATCTATTGGGCCCCAAGGTGAACTGGAGACCGTGGGGTACTATTTTCCAGAGACCGAAGGTCGAGGGAAAATGGTACCCCAAGGTCTCCAGTTCACCGAGGGGCCCAATAGATTCCACCAGTTTCCGAATAAAGAGCAGAAAATATTTGTTTTATATCCTTCATCAATTTATTTCTTGTTCATTAATTTGTTAAAAGTAGACTCTCAAGACTGAGCTAAGCCTAGACCTTACTAGGCTAAGACTAAGCTTTGTACATTTTATCCTAGGCCTAGGGCCTAGGCAACGAGAAATATTTTAAAAAAAATTACTAACCACCTGGCACTAGTACTGTAGCTGCAATATGTTTCCAAGTCAATAGCTAACTGTTCAAAAGTTTCAAAAAGTTCCAACTCATGGACTGTGCAATAACGTAGAGTACAGCGTTTTTCATTAAAGTGTAATCAGCGTTGGTTTTCTTGCAAAATTCGCGAAAAACTGACACTCCATATTTTATTTGTTTTTTAGTGTTCTCGCTGTCTGCACTGTCAATAAATTGAGTCAATTGATCCTCATTTACACGCCGAAACCGTGGAGTTTCACCAGCAGCCGCCATTGTTGAAACTGTTGTTGTCTGTTTAATCCCAAAAGTCAACTGTCATAATATTAACACAAAGAGAACTTTGACACGTAAATCGAGGTCATAGGGAAATAGTAGACTATTTCATTCTCAAAATAGTACCTCTCTCCCTCGTCAATAGCATTTTTGGTCTTCTTGCCTAATGGTGAGACTATTTTTGATCATGTGACACACTTTTAACCAATTAATGAACAGGAATATATTGATGAAGGATATAAAGTAAATTATATCATGATAGGCCTAATTTCAACCATGTGATAGTTTTTACTATCATTATGGCTGGACAAGAATGATGCGATATTATACAAATATTGAATGCCGGAGAGTGTGATAGTAAAAATTATATCCTTCATCAATATATTCCTGTTCATTAATTGGTTAAAAGTGTGTCACATGATCAAAAATAGTCTCACCATTAGGCAAGAAGACCAAAAATGCTATTGACGAGGGAGAGAGGTACTATTTGGAGAATGAAATAGTCTACTATTACCCTATGACCTCGATTTACGTGTCAAAGTTCTCTTTATGTTAATATTATGACAGTTGACTTTAGGATTGACAAGCCTTAAAACGTAAACAGACAACAACAGTTTCAACAATGGAGGCTGCTGGTGAAACTCCACGGTTTCGGCGTGTAAATGAGGATCAATTGACTCAATTTATTGACAGCGCAGACAGCAAGACCACTAAAAACAAATAAAGTATGGGGTGTCAGTTTTTCGCGAATTTTGCAAGGAAACCAACGCCGATTATACACTTTATTGGTAAACGCCGTACTCGACATATTGCTTTCAAGTTTTATGCCGGTGCCCGTAACCGAATGAAATTTGAATTGAACAGTTCGTGAGTTGGAACTTTTTGAAACTTTTGAACAGTTAGCTTTTGACTTTGAAACATATTGCAGCTACTCTATTAGTGCCAGGTGGTGAGTAAAATTATTGTTTATATTTCTCGTTGCCTACGCCCTATGCCTAGGCTAACATTTACAAAGCTTAGTCTTAGCCTAGTAAGGCCTAGGCTTAGATCAGTCTTGAGAGTCTACTTTTAACAAATTAATGAACAAGAAATATATTGATGAAGGATATAAAACAAATATTTTCTGCTCTTTATTCGGGATCTGGTGGAATCTATTGGGCCCCTCGGTGAACTGGAGACCGTGGGGTACTATTTTCCCTCGACCTTCGGTCTCGGGAAAATAGTACCCCACGGTCTCCAGTTCACCTCGGGGCCCAATAGATTCCACCAGATCCCTCATGAGCAGTAAATATTTGTATACTATATCACGAGGTCAAATTTGGATTTTTCCATTACACGAGGCGCAGCCGAGTGTGATGGAACAATCCAAATTGGACAGAGTGATATAGTTTTACTATTGCACGAGCAAAAGGCATTCAATATTTGTTTTATATAATGATAATTGATATCACAAATTTAATATCTAGCCATAATTATAGTAAAAACTATCACATGGCTGAAATCAGGCCTATCATTATATAACATGATATAAAACAAATATTGAATGCCTTTTGTTTGTGCAATAGTAAAACTATATCACTCGGTCCAATTTGGATTATTCCATTACACTCGGCTTCGCCTCGTACAATGGAAAAATCCAAATTTGACCTTGTGATATAGTTTTTACTATTACACGCTCAGGCATTAAATATTTGTATACCATGGATATACATAATACCGGGTGGTTCAAAAAAAGTTGACCCAAGTTCAAAGTAACTTTTAAACCACAGTTATATTTTCAAAGAATTTGTGTTTACTTAGAAGTAGAGTCATTATCTTGGATTCCGTGACCATTTTCTTCCTACCTTAGTTTCTTAGTGAATTTGTCAACTAGAACCATTTTAAGAGAAAATGAGCTCCCATGCACCTCTCAAAAGTGACGGGAATGTTCTTTTATAGCGCAAATTCCAAAATGGCCGCCATACAGGGGCCCAAAACAAAAAATTCAAATGGCTTTAATTAAGCTAAAAAGCACACCAAATTGTCCGGCTGAGCACAAGGATTCCGAAAAAGTATAGTTTGCCATACTTCCGATGTTTGGTTAACGAGTTATCGGGTAAAACGTAAAAAGGTCGTTGACCTTTGCATATGGGGTCAAAATTTAAACTTGCTCCGATTTTGAAAAACAATATCTCATATTGTTCGTATGATCACAAGGATTCCAAAAATAGTTGGTTTTTTTACCACCAGGAATATTTTGTGTAGGTCAAAAGGTCAAGGTACACTGACCTATATAGAATCTGACCTTTTGACCCCTTTATGAGGTATAACAGACACTCTAGGTGGTATAAACTATCATTTCTGGAATCCTTGCAATCAACCGAACAATTTGAGATATTGTTTTTCAAAATCGGAGCAAGTTTAAATTTTGACCCCATATGCAAAGGTCAACGACCGTTTTACGTTTTACCCGATAACTCGTTAACCAAACATCGGAAGTAGGGCAAACTATACTTTTTCGGAATCCTTGTGCTCAGCCGAACAATTTGGTGTGCTTTTTAGCTTAATTAAAGCCATTTGAATTTTTGGGCCCCTGTATGGCGGCCATTTTGGAATTTACGCTATAAAAGAACATTCCCGTCACTTTTGAGAGGTGCATGGGAGCTCATTTTCTCTTAAAATGGTTCTAGTTGACAAATTCACTAAGAAACTAAGGTAGGAAGAAAATGGTCACGGAATCCAAGATAATGACTCTACTATTAGTCTTGGTCAGCAGTAACATTTGAAATTATCCTAAAAATATGGCACGTTTAGCTTGTTTTGTTTGGTTCTTCAGATATGGTTCATTACAGAAAGCATGCCCAATACGGACCTGTCCACGGGAGAGTCCTTTAGTTTCTGTCTTCAACAAAACAGCATGCACTAGATTCAGAATTAGAAAGCCCGCCCTAACAAAGTATCCCAATCTCTATGCCTATGTCCCATTCACATGCAACACAGAAACGTACAGCGTGTCCCAAAAAAACCTGGGTTCAAAAGTTTGCGAGCGTATAACTAAAAAAGTAGGAAACATGGATAGTTTATATTAAGGATATTAAACAATATATACCTGACCGCATTAAACTATGTGGCCAATCCAATATAAACTTTTTGAAATACAAAGATTTGAATGGAGCGTGGTCAGAACCCATTGTTTCACTTTTCAAGGAACACCACATGCATGATATGTGTTGCAACATGCGCATTGGTCTTCAATAACGTTTTGCCTTGCATTCATTCTTTACAAAGACTTGGGCAGTATAAAACAAAATTATCTGGGTCATATTGCAATAAAACAAGTTCATTATTTACATAACATTAAAACAAAATGTTCTTTGTTTTAGTCTGAGTTATTGTCAAGTTCTTTCGGTGAATAAACCCCATACCGGGAATACTGCATGTAGCGCACAGTTTCATGCAACGCATGGATAATTTATTCCTTAAATCGGGACAAATGGGTTCTGACCATGCTCTATTCAAATCTTTGTATTTCAAAAAGTTTACATTGGATTGGTCTTCAAATTTACCAAATTAAGGTCAGGTATGTTTTGTTTGAAATCCTTAAATATAAACTATCCATGTTTCCTACTTATTTCGTTATAAGCTCGCAAACTTTTGAACCCAGTTTTTTTGGGACACGCTGTAGGAGGTAGGGGAGATGCGGGAGAGTTGAGCCATCGGGAGAGTTGAACCACCCCCTATAACTCGAAAAGTAGTAACTTACTAAAATTTATATTGGCATATATTGTAATATAGCATCAATACGACATTCTTAGTGTTAAACTCTACCGTCATGTGTGCTCAGTATCAAAGATACCTAAACAAAATCATTTTTTTCACTTTTGAGTGAAAAATAGAACAATAAATGTTTTGTCTTTTTTCCCATGGCAAGACTTAGAATATAATAGCGGTAATTTGTTTATTGAAGGGGGTATATGTGACCATTATTTTAGAGAACTATTGTAAACTACCAAAAGTTCTACACCAGACAGGATTGGGTTATTTACAAAATGGTCACCATGAGGAGAGTTGAGCCATTGGTCATGGGGAGAGTTGAGCATAGGGAAAACATGTAGTAACATTTTGATTTTTGGACTAAAGGTGAAAAATGTATAATAAATGAGAGTAAATGTTATTTTGTGCCATGATAATAACAATTGAGCACCATATTTACTTTAAGGATTGATAAATCAAAAGTTGAAAAAATATGATTTTGTTTTTTTTACCAGCCACTGACTTATCATGCTGGCTCAACTCTCCTGTAATGGTGGCTCAACTCTCCTATACTGTAGGGAGAGTTGAGCCACTTTACCAATTTTTTTCAAACCTTTTGTATAAATAAGCCTTAACTGCTATCCCAACTGTTATTGTTTCACAACGAAAACAACACTCTAAAGTTTATCTTACACTAATTTTTTACAGGTTTGTACTTTTCTTCCGCATATGGTGACACAAAATATAAAAAATGGCTCGACTCTCCCGCATCTCCCCTAGGTAGTGTTTACACCAGACATATATTTTTGGAATCCTTGTGCTCAGACAACAATTTGGAAGTGTCAGCTTTATGTTAAGACGCATTTCAATTTTTGACCCCTGTATGGCAGCCATTTTGGATTTTGGCTCCTACTTTTTTTATCACACACGGGATTCTTGGGGAATTTAAATATAGTGTTCCTCATTTATTTCAATAGGCCTATGTTGTTCCTCATATTATTGGGGAACTATCCTTAAGAAATCAGTTTAGTGATATCTTTTTTTCTGGGTGTTGTATCAAATCTAGAATTCCTGGATTATATTATTAGCATTACCGAATTCATGTTGATAGTCTTTATGTCAATCATCCTTACTTCTATAACCAAGGGCGTGGTGTCCATCCGTCGTCAATCAACAGTCTCTTAACGACATTCGTCATGTTCGTAGCCCATAATAGATATCACAAACATCCCTTCGTCTTGATAGCGAGAGACTGATGGGCGTGGTGTCCATCCGTCAATCAATAGTCTCCTACCGTTTAATAGTTTATAGCCTCTATCAGTGTCTATAGATGTCAGTCATCCCTTACTTCGTATTGACAGCGAGGCTGATGGTTTTGGTAATACGTCCTCATCAGCCACAGTGTTAATACGCGGTAAAAAATGGAGAGAGACTCTGCTTCAACAGCGCCGCCACTGACGAGATGTTGCTGGAAGCCTGGGTATCGGAGACTGGTCCAGAAGTTTCTGAAATTAGAAGAACAAAAGCAATTAACATGATTAAAATAAATTCAAAACATATTTTACTTGTTTACACAAGCTGTTTACTTCAATTCAATCCATTCAGTCATGTTATTTTGGTATAAGAGCTGTTTGAGTATAGTTTGATAAATTGGCGAAGCCTTCTTGCAGCGAATGAATACAGAAGGACCCGGGCGCGGTGAAGGCAACGATCTTACTGTACATCATATGCGTGACGCGTGTGTGCGGCAAAAACCGCGTGCGTGTGGCAATAACTTCGCTCGCACGTACGCTTGGATTACTTTTGCTCGCGGAGAGATAAAAACGAATATTTCTCGCCAATTTGAAACTGATTAAACTATAAGTTGCAATCATCTTGACATTAAAAAGAACATCAAATACAATGACATAGGTGGAGAGTAAAAATAAATATTTTACGTTCATTGCAAATGAACATGTATACCATGTTGATGTTGTTAACCAACAACAAAGGGATGAATGCAGCATTAATACTGTGGTCTAGGTGATGTTCCAGTGCTTTAATCAGGTTGAGCTGCAGCACCATAATTTTACGTCAAATCGGTTGAACAAGTTTTGATATAACACATATTTTTCGATCACACGTAAATTGAAAATTCTAATTTTTGATATTTTAATAATGCCAATACTAATCATCATGGAGTTAAAGGCATATTATGTGATCTGTTCCAAGTAGCGCCCTCTATCATAGATGTTTACTATGAAAGCAGATTTTCTTGCAGATTTGCATTTTTGATCATAAATCATAAAGATCTTTTAAGTTACAGATCGATGCGATTCCTAATTACTTCAAAATCATGGTTTGAAAAATAGATTGTACCGAGCGGTACAATCTATTTTTCAAATTTTACTCTAAATTCACTCTAAAACTATTTTGAGGTTATTAGGAATCGTATCGCTCTGTAACTTGAAATATATTCATGATTTATGATCAGAAAAGTAAATCTGCAAGAAAATCTGCTTCCAATTATTTTTCGAGGATTGAGGGCGTCCCCTGGAAAAGATCACATTAGGCCTATATAACTTTAATATGCCCATTGATATTTATAACAATAATTACATTATGTAAAATCTTATAAAGGGCCTATGATTTTATGCTTAAAATAAAAATGCAGTTTTTATTAGGACACTCTGTATAGTATATGCATAGCTCATGTCTCTCAGTCTCATACTATAGTTTCAATCATGTGGGCGGGAAAACGTTTTTATTCATGCACTTTTATTTGGTTATCTTCTGGTCAAATAATATGATAAGAGATAACCCTGTGAACAAACACCCTAAATATTGTCTTATCTGTCGGAACTATGTGTACTGTGTACATGTATAACACAAAGAGGGTTCACGTATACACGCGCATATACAAAACACAAAACTGTTCAATATGAACAATGAACCAAGTTTCTCTCATACTGCTTATTTTCCGCTATATATAATAATCGTTTGCATACGAGACCAATAAAGATATATTTGTAGGATGTATGTGCACCATATACATGAGGCGTGTTTTTTAAAAGATGGGACAATTTTTCATTTATAGTGAAATGTAAAATATTATGACATTGATGGAACCGTTCTACTCTTAAATGTTATTCAAAACAAAAACATACATCAAATGTGACTAATTTTGTTCGGTAATCATTCCTTATCCCCCATTTTATTCATACATTTTATTGACATTGTATAATGCAGTCCATTAATAATTATAGGTCAATAAATGCGTATGTGTTGTTTTGAGATGAATTGGCAAAATCCATGCACGTACGGCTGATGTCGATGTGTGAACAATATGGCCCGACACCGCGCGGAGTGATATTGTGCGCATATAAACATTCACGCAAGTGCATTGATTTTTCTAATTTTTCAACAACAAAAATAGACGCATGTGTTGACAAAATTCACACGACACACTATAAATCAAAATTTACAGTATGTATTGAGCATACTTGTAATCGCTTTAATAACGAATTACATGTTAACAAGTTTTATATCACCCGCGTTCAAAATCGGCGAGGCCATGCTGCTTTAACAACGATTACAAAAAAGCGCGTGGTGCTCGCATATGTACTGCGCTCACACGGAGTGCAATTAGACACATTCAATGCACTCCGCGTATTTTACTTTCCTGATTTCTGATTGGTCCGCAAACTACAAGAGTGTGTGTATTTAATTGGTCTATACCAAGAAATAATTCAGAAGACTCAAGTGTTGGCCTAATACTAATAGATTAACTATCTTAATTGTTACATTTTTTCAAAGCATTTTACACTATTTAGAGAATAATTACTGCGCCCCTCGGGACAATTCCTCAGACCAGAACAAAACCCGAGGATTTCAAAACAAATTCACGAAAACAGTTGTTAAGCAGTCATTATTCTCATTCATTACTGAAAAATATGCATATTTTATCCAAATCGTTGATTTGTACCGATATAATCTTGCTAATAATTAATTAGTTTTCTGTTTATTTTGTCCACCCCTTCTTAGTTATTGAAACAGTCCAAGTCGGGTCATCCCCTCATTAACATTTTTATCATTCAACCAATCAAAAATAAGCTTTAATCGTGTATCCTCATAACTCGTTGAATATTCAGTTTAGGGGCGTGAGGCGTTAATTTGATTGGTCGGTCAGTGAGCAAAACAATGGAACACTTTGGCGCAGTACTTTCGGGCAATTATTAGTAACCCGCGCTCGGCGTGCGCGTTCTCATCTAACGATTAATTTGATTGGAACGCACTTGGTACGCAGCTATCGCGATTATTCATGAAGTAATGAATATGCATTAGGCGCCATGGACTCGGATAGAAAAGCATCACAAAAATACTTCAACAACACCTGTCATTATTTTGCAACAAGATACTCGATACACAATTTATTTATTTTAACGGCTTCTAGTCTGCTATTCAACAAAAAGCACATGCCCATATTTTATTTCAAGTTTGGCGCCACAATAATGAAGGAAAAACAACAATGTATGGTAAATTTGTTTAGCACTTGTCGCCAACCTTTGCAACTGACAGGTGGAACTTGATACTTGTGTGGGTTGTGAGCGTTCTTTTGAGATGCACCTGTGCAGCCCGAAACAATTGAAAGCGCACATGGCTAATGATCTATTTTGAGTTTGGCGCCACAACGCGTAAGATAACAACAAAAGGACAATGTACCACCTGCCGTCTGTATGTTAATGACAGCTGCACTCCTTATAATGCTTATGATGAGCGCGCGCAGATCTGCGATTCACTTAAACAACCAGAATACATATGCCACAGCTGTTTGAACAGGCCGCATTATCAATATTGTTATTGTATTAACCTATCGCAAAATTAAATATTCATATCTGTTAGTTCTTTAAGCCTTATCTATTGACACGTGGACAAATATAGTATTACTAAACCATTTTTAATTAAAAAAAAGTCCAGAAATTTATATAATAAAAGGAAAAGAACAAAGAACTAGCTTTAAAACATCGTTAATGTTTCACATAACCGAACTAATGGTCATTTTACTCAAACTTAAAGAAAACACTTTCACTTTGTGTTTGTAAATTTGATAAATTTTACGCCCTGCAAAGGAAATCATCTCAAATGTGCTTTAAAATGACCAAATTAACATATTTAACACACACTTATACTATACTATGCTTATACTGATTTGTAAAAACAGGGAGACCAAACCTATATATTACATGTATTAAATGACATGAACACAACATCTATATTTTAGAATATTTTAACACTTAACATATTATGGTTCTATTATTCAATTTCAGTTTATCTGAATATAAATTTAAAAAGTTTCCAAATAATACTTCAATTGTTCATTCTTGGATGCTAACATTTCCTCTTCATTCAGTTTTAGGCGCAACTGCCAATCTGAACTCCAGCGTAAAAGTGAGTTTTCCTCAATAGACTTATGACGTCAGAATATGTATTGCATCGCACATCCCATCGTTCAGTTAGTTGTTAAAATTGAACCGAGCCCAGTGGAAATGTTATTATATATTTGCAAAACAATCTTTGGTAAGAATTTCAACTTATGATAGAGGTTATCCGTGTCTTGGATTAGCTGCTGTCTTTAAACTGCGTTCAAGATTTCCAGAAAGAAGACACACCTGTTTCATAATATGTAAGCCTATTGGTAACACGGTTCATATAATGAATTGGTCGTCATGCACCGATTCAATTGAATGTAGAATAGGCCGGGTGCGATTCCCTCTATTGTTATATACGACCCTTGGCTGGGCAGTTTTACAATGCCAAAATCTTGAGGATATATCATACGTTTCTATCAACATGATCAATATAGAGGTTATGCATGCATGTATAGTCATGCGCAACAGTAAGCAGACTACAAAAAGGAATCGCACCCGGCCTATTGTATATTCAGTTGAATCGATGCATGATCGACGTACAATTTATTGCATGAACCGTGTTACCAAATTACCTATACATATCATGAAACAACCTTGTCTTCTTTACTGAAAATATTAAACACAGTTATTATTATTCCAAAACACGGATAACCTCAGACTTCACATTGTAACTTACATCGATATTAATCACAATGACGTCATTCAGCTCATGATCAGACGGTATCTATGAAATACTGTTTTCGGTTCTCATAGTGTTATCAACAACCGGATTATTGATCAAATGATTGATACTTTTTTTCTTCATTTTAGTTATGATAGAAACCAATACTTCCTGTTTAATTTTGATATTTAATGAATGGGATAGTTCAACATCGGTTATTTCCTTATTAAAACAGAATATGTATATTACTACACACGTTATGTCCGGCATGATTACAAAACCTATACCACTCCAAAGGTGAAGTAATAGAAAATAATTAGTCATCAATATTTTTGTTGAAATTCTCACCAAATTGTTTTGAATTGTGATTCCTGGTAAGTGTGGTGTCATTATTTGTTTGCTAAAAAACAACACGATTCTCTATTTAGATATAACACAATCCCGTGACAACTATTGAACATGATAAATAATTATTATGTGTTTCCTTGGCCATTCATTCACGATAAAGATATATTTTAGCTAAACAAGTAAAACAGATCATGAATAAATCTACACTCATGTGTCACGACTCTAAATTAATATGATTTAAAAGAGTTGAGCTCAAGAAATGCCAGGGAAGAAATGACTTATAATCAAATGGAGTTGTTGCACCGAATTCTTGTCAGAGAGCAAAATAGTATCATTTTCTTTGCATTCGGGGTTGGGATAGCATAGTTTGATTTTCAGTGACAAATCTGATCTGTATCAATCTCTATTTAAAATTGATTAAAATCCATCAGAAAGCTAATAATAATAATAATACATTACATTTATAAAGCGCATACAACAACAACAAAAATTCCAGAGCGCTCATGTACATACATAAAAACACAGCAATATACAAAGATGCAATCATACAAAATAAGTGATCGTGATATACAGAATAAAAATTAAGAGCTATACAGAATAAAAATTAAAAAGCTATACAGGGTGCATCGGTGATTGCGCATGAGACTAAATTTTAGTCTCAGATTGCACAGTTCGATTTCGGTGACTTTAAACTCTATATCGATCACTAACTTTTGATCCTTACATTCAAAATTTACTGAATGAAATCCCTCAGAAAGCTGAAACTTCGTACGGACTTCAATTAAATTCAGAAAATATTTAATATTTTATGGTGCAGACACTTTTGACTTTTTTGAAGTCGTAAGAATGAACTTTAATTTCCAATAAATGAACAGAATAACGTTTAACCACAATAAAAATAAATAACAAAAATCGTATCCTGATTGCTCAATATGTTCTACAAAATTGAATAAATAAGCTATATTTTATATATATATATATATATATATATATACACTATTATCTTCACCATTAAATGGGAAATAAGATGTTGAACTTACTTATACCATGAGTTGGAGGAAGATCTTTTAACATCACAAAGCACCTTCGGAAGCCTGCTGCTAGTGGGTGTTCTCCAACGTTGCACCAAATATATGCCTGCCTATACATAAGATCAAAGCATTCTTTAGATGGATGGAAACAGCCTTCTGATCATACTAATGAAGGTCCACTCTTACACATAGTCATTGGAAGTACAAAGCACCATCAGATCACCATATTGTAAAACAGCCATATAAACCAATCTTCACTAGCACAAAACTATGAAACATTCTTCTTGTTTGTGTGTGTGACTAACACGATCCTGTCCCTATCACGAGCTGGCATTTACTGGAGTAATAATAACCGTGAAGTGAGCGAGATACCATATACCATCACTATATAACTCTTCAGATTGCTTGCATCCAGGTTAATCATTTACCTACTCTGCAAATATCAATGGGAGTGGGAGCGCCAGACGATACGAACCGCGCTCTCTGTGCTGACTGTAAAAACCCATATTACGAATTGAATGTGTGTAGTGGAGTTTCTGTTCTGAACCAAAACGGGAAGCGTATGTAAAATTATTTCAAAAGAGATATATTCTGTGTTAGTAAAGGTTTGATTATGAAATATCTATACCCCATATGGTGTATTTACTGATTAAGGGTAAATAGTTCTCATATAGTAGTTTCACTGGGCATTGCAGGGCCGAAAGTTGATGGAGGTTACGTTAGATAACGCAGTGATGTTTGCACACAATGGCAAAGCCACAAATTCTGAATTAAGGAGATGGACGAGATCGAGGAGCGCAATTTGCAATATGGTTAAGGATGGGCTCAAAGGTCGAAAAGCCTGTCCATTATGTGATCTATTAAGCTCAAGTATAATAATATAAAGAATCTAGCCATCAGTACCAGCTCGTACCAGCCCGATTCTGAAACATCATCCGAGAGCAAACTGCTGTTTGTTTTCAGATATATATGGTTAATTTCTATACGTTTTATATCAATATTTAACGTTATAAACTGCCTTTTAATATCAAGCGGTTTTACTTGAGTATTTGCGCAACGCGCATTACATCCTTGTATACATTATCATAGAATGTAGTTAAAAACTCAGTAAATGTTATATTAGTCTCAGTTCATACCTTCATGTTTTTACTCTCTCTCTCTGGTAAAATACCCGTTGCACATAACCACTTTGATGTATTTGCTTAAGTATTTTTGAATGAACAAAGGAAGGGTTCTTGGATGAACCACGCACTCTCAGACATTTTAGGTTAAGGATGATTGGTTAAGGTGTACATTGCAAGCGATACAAGTCATTATTTTTAATTAGGGTCCAAGAAACCATTTTGTAAACAATCCAAACAATCATAGTTCTGCTCATAGCCTAATACAAGTGAATGCTATTGATTAACAATATTTGTTTTGTTCATTTCATAATTTCATATTTCACCCTTTTTGAATTTGAGATACCTATAATTTCTTTCAATGTGAGTACATAAGTTTATCCACAATATGAAATTGTTAGAATAGATATACTGTACACTGTACATTGTTTGTGTGTATAAACACCCTCTTTATTTCACCCTTTTTGATTGAGTATAACAAACTACCTTTAGTACATACGTATGTAAAATACATATATAATTATTATTGACAACCATTTCTGGTTAGACTACAACATTTGAATAGAGTGCTCAATACCGTAAACGGTAGAGCGTATAAAAATTCAGAGGTATAGACCTTCCGGAATATTATCGCTACTCTGAGTTTCATGGACAATCCCATACGGTCATTTTGTCCAATCATCAGGCGAATAGAAATACATATACATGTATGTATAATGCATGTGAAAGCTGAATGCAAACTGCTTATCCACAAAATTAGTATGTGTTAGCTTGTCGGTTCGATCCTGACAGATTTATTAGAGCTTTCACTAAAGATTCTGTTAGGATCGACACGTCAGGCTCCTGTATATATTTATTAAAATTAGCTTACATCTCTGATTGTTTAAAATAGCCATATTGTATAATAAACCTACTGCGTTTTTTGCTAATAAACTCTTAAGAATAAAACGAATATGAATTTCATAGGTTACGGGTTATCCATGTAGCCGATGCGCAAAGTGGAATTGCACCCGGGGGGGGGGGGGGGGGGTACTCAGATTTGGTTTAGTCGGGGGTGTGCCGCTGGAGATTCAAACCCCTACCCATTTCTAAGGGTGATTTTGGGGAAATCGGTACCCATTTTTAGGGGTTTTGCTTCATTTTAGACCAAATTTTCGCAATTTATCGGGAAAAAAGACCTAATTTTTGCAAATTTTCGCGAAAATAGACCCATGTCTAAGGATTTTTCGGTTGAAAAGCCTACCCATGGCTAAGGATGTCTCATGAAAAAACGACCCACTGGAGCGGCACGTCCCCGTATGCCTAACATACGTGAGTACCCCCCCCCCCCCCCACCCCCCACCCCCTGGTGGGAATTGCACCCGGCCTACTTGAATCAGCGCAACGTCTAATGCATTGAAATGAACCGTATTACCTATTACATATCACATTATCAGTCTCACGAAACAAGAGGTGTGTCTTCTTTCTCAAAATCTTAAACACAGTTATTATTCCCGACAAGGTATAGCAGCTAATCCAAAACACGGATAATGTCCAGCGCTATATATATACAATTTATACTAATTTGTCAAATTTAACACATTTGAAGTTTTACCTTCTATGCATGGGTTGCATGGCCTTACGTGCATAGGCTATACAACTTGTTTGTTTTCTTGACTGTGTCATGTATTTATGTATGATATTTACAAAGTTCTATGTATTTGAACAATGCGTCACGAATCAGGATGTAAATAGAATTAGACAGATACGGTGATAAAATCGGATATTTATTTAAATGTTTCCCCCCTCCAAACATGACCTTTGTATATAAATAATATTATGTCCGATGTAAAAACCCATTGGTAGTGACAAGAGTTGTGACATTTCTTAAACATTGATATGTGGACGTGAATTGGCTCGCTATTTGACCCAATGGTAATGACTGGTTATGTGATTTTAGGCAAACGACTAGACCGGGGACTGGACTTCACCTTAATTTCAGTAAACTTGGTCAACAGTCATATAATAGTATAGATAGAAGATCATAAAAAACAGTTTGCTGTCCCAGAACATATACACTGTAAACATGGTGTCTTACAGAACCATGTAAGACACGTCTTTGCAATAGACATGACTTCAACAAGATAACAAAGAAAACAAAAACAAGAGTCTTGCCTGAAGACACTTTGTAAGACATGACTCAATTAAGTCGGTTGTGAGATGTCTTCAATAAGACACAAGTCATGTATTTATACAAGACATCTCGCAAGAAGACTTGTCTGCTGGTTAGACACATGTCTCTAAACTTACGCGTCTCCCTACCTGCTACATGAGACGCGTCTTACAAATGTGTCTTCTGTCAAGACATGACTTGCATAGAGACATGACTTATGTCTTCATGTCTTATGTCTTTTACAATGTGTCTTCAGGCAAGACACTTGTTTTTGTTTTCTTTGTTATCTATTGTTGAAGACATGTAATAAACACATAACAAGCGCCACCGAATGTCCCAAACTCCACAAAAGCAAGGACATTCACCGGCGCGGAACTCGAACCCACTATCTCCAATTTATGTGATTACCTTGAAGATTGTGTATAACTTTACCAATTTAAGGAGAGCAGACCAGTTTTACCATAATATACAAAACAGATTTTTCAGAAACCTTTCTCAACTTTCAAGGTCTATCTCAAGGATTGCTGAACCAATATTAGGCATGTTTGTACTTATTTTAATGTATTTCTCATGGTGATTCCAATGAAATTCAATAATTATTACATTTTTGAAACATTTTGTGACATTTTGTAGTGTCGTCTGCAGACGCTTGCCGCGTGGTGTGGAAAGTATTACACTCTCAGCAAAAAGGGTTCAAAAGGGGTTCTAAAACTATCCTCTATATATGGAATGTTCTTCATCGAAACAGAAAGAGTTCTAAAAAGGTTATAAATAACCATATTTGGTATTCTAAGAACCTTTTGGGGTTCCTCAATTTTAAGAAACATTTTTGCGGGTTCTCGTCTCAGGGTTCCATAGAGGAGGTAAGTTGAACCATTTTTTCGGAGAGTGTAAGACATTTGACCCTTATTATGCTGTATAAGAATGTTTAACGTTGGGTCAAATTCAAATGAGAGCTGTTCCATCCAATTTCAATTTCAATTTTCTTTGATATGTGATCAATATCATGATAATCACATATTGAAGAAAATATACAGTGAAATTGGATTGAACAGTTTTCACTTAAATTTGACCCAACGTTAAATACTCTTATGGACACCTATCGCGGAACAACCATGACAACAGATGCCTATAAACGTCTGGCTATTATGGATGGAAAACTGTGTTCGCATTTGGAAATTTGAATTATTCAATTTTATAATTCGTATGTTGATTCTTAACAAGAAATCAATGTCATAAATCTATTTTTTATAACCTTCATATCTTATTATTTTTTATTCTTAATTTAATCATGTTTGATACAAGGAAACCTGGCGGAGTTTGCTTGTAAAATTTGCAGTAAATATGTTCCGATCACTTTGGCTTTTTCCCCCATCAAAATATCTTGATATCAGAGGAAACCACATATTTGTTTATTATTTCTGTTAAATCTTTGTTTGCGTAAACTTCCATTAAGACGTTATATAGACAAAAATGCAGTACAACTCAATGGGCAAATGTCATGTGTGTCACCTTGTACTTCTAAAATAAAAAACAATAGAGTTATGCAACTCAAACTTTGGAACACCACTATTTTAAAGGCGAGCTACCACTTTGGGTCTCTCTCGCCACATCAAATCCTCTTGGGAATTTGACAAGGTTACACTCTCCATGTTATTACTCTGTACAGTTTAAAGTCATCAACATGATCAAGTGAACAGGTGTTTGGTCAGAGTGGTGGTTCAGTGGTGAACCACCAAAGAGGTGATAACCCTTCATGTAGAATAGAAAACATCAAGTTAAATATCGGACCAGCAATCGGAACACCGACCTTTAAGATATATCGCTAAATTTATGTATAGGGAATCTTCTTAAGCCAAGATATATGTTGGAGTTGGCTTAAGAAGATTCCCTTTCTGCCTATACACAAATTTAGCGATTTGAATCACTAAATTGCATATAACAATATCATGTATAATGAAAATATATCACACAGTTTTAATTGAATACGGAACAAACAGCTGCGTGCAACAGCTAATCAAATATGAATGTATTATCATTAATTAAATATTCATAACGCGTCACACGTCGATAAGAATTGTATCTAACTTTCGATTCGTTACAATTAAAAACATTAACTATTAAGATCGATTAATGTTGATAATTTTATCAGATTATTTAAAGAAGGTTTCTATATATAGTATTGCAATTGCACATGAATGCTGCTAGGTTAATGCTAGGCTACCAATCCTTTTAATATTTTATTAGGCAAAGTTATATACATATATATTGCTAATTTTGTCTCTTTTTATTTATGAGTAGCCTATAATATATACATTGTATATCTCTACTCAAACAACCCGTGCTGCCCAACAACGCACTCCTTTTTTGATTGCGTGGGCCGACCGCTTAACTCATTTTCTTTTAAGACATTAAATGGAAATGTCAAGTTTGGACTTTGTACCTTTGCAATTTGCAGATGCGTAATATAATAATACACGGTCATCATTATCTGCCAAGCGTTATTGTTCAATGCTGTTCAGTGTAAAACCAATAATCATAATTGTCCCCCAACTACGACTGTATGTAATAAAACGACCTCGTATTAAATGTATTCATTATCACATTACTTAGAAATAATATACATTGAAGTTACAATATACATGTACACTTAAATAATTACAAAACGTTTACATTATGTTTACCATAATAATACCCGTATAATAATTATGTTACGTCCTTGTATAGTTTGAAGAAGCTAAACAATTATACAAAATACCAGAAACCAGATTCCCTTCAAAGCAGGGCTGGAACTTCAGATTTTTTTCAACCAGCCAGTCGGGCAGGTAACTCACAAAAATACCTGCCCGACAGCCAGAGTGTATTAAACTCACTTGCACTGTGAGTTTGAAAATTTTACCCGCCAGTTAGTCGGGTACTTTTGCATGTTCGCCCGCCCAACGCAAACGTTAACCGCTCTATGGGCGGGCGGGCGGGCGGGCGGGCGGGCGGGCGGGCGGGTGGGCGGGTACTATTTCCAGGCCTGTTTCAAAGTAGGCCTACTGGTGTGTGTGTGGGGGGAGCATGAGTTGTCCAAGAAGTGCTAGCTAGGGAAAGGGTGCTTCAGAGGTTCTTGGCTGTCTCGTATATGGAACCCTTTATAGCACCTCTAAAGGTTCCAAAAAGAACCTCTAAAGGTTCAAAAAGAACGAAAAATGCGTCTTTAGAACCTTAAGGTTCTCTACAAAAGTGTTTGGGGTTCTTTAAAATAAAAGAACCTTTAAACCCGGAGGGTTCCATATATGGGACAGCCAAAATCCCTGAAGCACCCTTTTTCCTAAAAGTGTATAGAGGTCGAGATAGTCGACATCCTAGTGAAGCTAGTGAAAAGAAGCAGCATTCCTGGAGTTCAAATTGTTGCTAAACTAAAATACCAAAAACAAATCGGTTTATCTTTCATACCGTTTTTAGTATAGTTCCCTTTCAAATAAAATATATTCCCTGTTTTAAAGCTAGAAGTCGAAAGGGTCAAATACAACGCAACGATTTTTTCAGATCAGTGACCGCACTAATACTGCGCATAGACTACGTTATTTTCCATTGGTAAACAAGGAGCAGTCATTTGGAATAGATTCTATTACTTATTAGCCTAATTAATAGAAGGTCAGCAACAACCTACGTTTAGAGCTCTTTTCAGAATCTCCATCTCTGTTCAGTGGACATGGGGCAGTCCACATGAACTGCTCTTTTCAGAGCCACCAATCTTTCTCAGGTAAGAAAGGAACAACTACTCTCAAATCATCGGGCAAGGGGCAGCCCAAATGATGATAATAAAGAGAAGTGGTAATCTCTATGTTTTGCTTAATAATAACAATTTAGGTTATAGCTATAAAAATGTAGGGCCTACATGTTTTGCTGTGTATTTCATAATGTATTTGTATTTTAAAAAATCGGTAAAATCGGGACCTGAGTATTTTGATTCACCCTGTATGTGTAACTGGTAGCAACAAGTCAATGCCAAATAATGCGTATGGCTTCTTGGTGTTCCTGTGGCTGATTTGTAAAATAGAGACTAACCAACCAGATAATGTCGAGGCACGTTCTGATTTGACAAGACAGATGAGATTTTGAAAGCGTATGAAAACTGCGAGTAAATTATTAAAAGAAATCGGTGACGCATTGCTGGCAGTGTTACATTATAGGAATCTTGAGCGGTTGTACACTGATTCGACTGGTACGGTTTTTGAGGGTATCCAAAATATATGAATATTGTCAGCCATTATGACTCTCTTAAAGGTAGATGACCCGATCACATTTTCGTAACACAGAATTATTTCAAACATACGGAGATTTTCATATCATATGAAAGCTCGTATTTTTCTCATCATCATACTGAAATTTGACGGCCTAAATCGGTATAATTACGGAGAAATCGATGAAATAACGTCGAATTACCGCGAATCAGTGGCGTAGCTCAGGAGGGGGGGTATAATTACGGAGAAATCGATGAAATAACGTCGAATTACCGCGAATCAGTGGCGTAGCTCAGGAGGGGGGTATAATTACGGAGAAATCGATGAAATAACGTCGAATTACCGCGAATCAGTGGCGTAGCTCAGGAGGGGGGGGGGGGGCCCCTGACGAAAAAAATCCAATTTGTGCCCCCGCCCCCACCCCTCTAAAATAAAAAAAAATTGAGAAAAAATTGAGAAAAAAGACCGAGGTTATTAGCCAAATAGAAGGCAAAATTGTGGCAAAATTGTAAATGTAGTACATTTACTGTGCGATATTTTTGGACTGTGCGATTTTTTTTGGACTGTGCGAAATTTTTTAAGCCCCCCCCCCCACAAAAAATCCTAGCTACGCCACTGCCGCGAATGGTGGTAACCACCGATATAGTTGTGTACTACTCAATGGGTACAGTTCACAGCATCTTGTGCGTCTAAAATAAGAACCATTAGAGCTATGCAACTCAAACTTTGGAACACGACTTTTTTAAGGATGACCTTTCATGTAGAATAGAAAACTTCAAGTTGAAAATCGGAACATCTACCTTTAATTGAGTTTGAACTTTCCGGAAGCAAAACGTATTGAAAGCATTACATTAACCATATTACCTTCCTGGTAGACATAACGATTCACTACGGCCGAAAAACAATGTCCACGCGCATGTGTAGCATTCGATTCGATGACGTCATCATCCGAGCGGATATATGCAAGTTACGAAATCGCTGCCCGGGCGAGCGTTCACTCTAAGAAATTAGAGAACCCTTGTTTGTCCTACCAGGAGAACCCTTAAAGTTTCTTTAAAGAACCAAAAATAATTCCCCAAACACGTGATACAGAACAATTGTTGGTTGTTACAGAACCATTTAGGTTTAATAGAACCTATTTTGGTTCTTCAGTTTTCAAAAACCTTTTTTGAAGGTTCAAGATAGAGGTTCTTTATACAATCTTCAAAAAAGGTTCTGGAAAATTGAAAAACCAAAAAGGTTCTTCATAGAACCAATAATGGATCTGCATCAACCAAAAATGGTTCTGTAATAACCTCTTTTGGTTCTTTAGAGAACCTTTAAGGGTTCTCCTGACCGGACAACTTTAGAACCATTTTTTGCAATGGGCGTATCCAGGACTGTTTTGTTAGGGTTAGGGGGCCAAATGTTGGCAGGGTTAGATCAGTGGTTATGGACGCGGCGCGGTGATCTGAGGGTCCGGGGTCGAATCCCGGGGGTTTCGGGGCGATTTGTTGGGAGGGAGTGGGGGATCATACTCCACACAAAAACATAGCATGGCTGGTTATTAACTTTAACCAACAAGTAATATATACAGGGTGTCCCAGAAAGATTTATACAGTCAACACGTCTGACCAGGTAAAAAATGTGCTGATAACTCTAGAAGTATAACTCCATATAAACATATTGAATTATACAGTTGTTGAGAAATTTCTCCTCTTGAATTTGAGATATAACACGCTAAGAATGGTTGATGATTAAGGAAGTTACTATCCCAAATGTACGGTCAAGTCTGATTTTCATTTTAACATTTTCTAAGGGGCGAAATCCAAACTCTCAAGCGGTTTTACACCGGTATTACACCGATTTTACACCGGTATTAAAACGATATTTTTTCTATTGTTAAAAGCATCGGAAAAAGATCAGTGATTAACACCCCGTTGCACCCGCCTCTCTACTTATCTGGCGTTAACAATAGAACTATTAGTACTGTCGATGGCTCAATAGACACCATTCCTCCCCTATCTGCCTATACCCACTGCAAGAGTACACTCCTTTGTGCGTACACGTTACAAGGCTGGGGCTGGTCTCCGTGCTTAATCTGCTGCACGAACCACAAATCATGAGTAACATACCTCGGTATATGTTTCCCAAGTCTAAATCAAGCTGGAATGAAGTTCTAGTTGATTTTTGTAAACTTACCTTTGTCGCAGAATGCTCCTTCGTTGAACAATTTGACAAATCACATTTAAATTTAAAACTGCAATATCAAAGCAAACACGGCGGCGAAAGAGGCGAGGTCGTCCTTTTCGTTGTGCTGAGAAAGAGATTTGTGTTGGTAGCTGGCTTTTGGTAACTTGGAGACTGCTACGACGCGATTGCAAACGCAAAACGCGACGCGCTGCGTATTGAACGCTGAACGCAGCTGAGAAAGGTAACGTGCATAGACTTGACTTACTTGACTTAGGGCGGATGATTTTTCCGAACCACAATGCCTCTCCAGATCTTCCTATCCAACATAGCTGTCTTGATTTCTTCCACCTGCAGTCCTGTATCACGTTTGAGTATGTCAATGTAGGTCAGGGCTGGTCTACCACGCTTTCTTGCTCCGTGCTTTGGGATCCAATGTATAAGTTTGTGTACAAGCTCCTTGGACCCTTTGAAGCAGTGTCCAGCAAATCTTGCTCTGCGTTCTCTGATCTTGTCCGAGACTTTTGGCATGTCCCCATACAGGTCCTTATTTGTCACATGCAGACTCCAGTTGATGTTGAACACAGATCTTAGCATCCTAGTGTAGCATCCATCCAGTTGTTTACCAAGCTTTGGGGTGACTGTCCATGCCTCACATCCATAAAGGAGGACGGATTCTACTGTAGCTATGAACAGTCTTTCTTTGAGCTTTCTGGATAATGATTTAGCCTTCCATAGCTGACTAAGTTTGCCACAAGCTCTCCATGCAGCTGCTTTGCGTGTTTTGATGTCCTTTTCAGTGTTGTTCATCCAGGCTCCAAGGTATTTGAAGTCTTCCACTTTATCAAGGCGCATGCCTTCACTTGTGGTAATTACAGGTACTTGCGTCTGGTTGAAGGACATGTACTTCGTCTTTGCAGCGTTCATTTTGAGCCCAACTCTTCCCACTGAAGCCTCCACTCTATTGAGTAGTGATTGCGCTTGAGACACTTCCTCAGACAACAGTGCAATGTCATCAGCAAAGTCTAAGTCTGTTACTACGGTTGGTCCTATTCTTCTGCTGCTTCTTTTTGTTAGGTGGAATCCTAGCTCTTCTTCTCTGCCATCTATGGCCTCTCTTAGGGCATAGTCAAGAACAATGACAAAAAGATATGGAGCCAGGGTGTCTCCTTGTAATACTCTAGCCAGTATCTCAAACACTTCTGTTTCTCCATCTGGTGATATGACCTTTGCCTTGGTGTCTTTGTATATGTCTGCTATCGCATTTGTAAGCTGATCAGGTACACCATAGGCTTTCAATATTTGCAGCATTCGTCCCCTATGTATTGTGTCAAACGTGCATAGTGTGACGTCAAAACACGTGTAGGTAGGCCTAACCGATGTGCATAAACGACAAATGATTTGATAATACACGTGATATCTCCATCTCTTGCTACTGTTATCTTCTTGAAGATTTAACACACATTTTCTGGAATACATTTCGAGGACATCGGTATAACGTTATAAAGCCTATTTATATATTCATATGAAAGTTCTTGCTTCCTATCTACTGAAGATAGCATACGTTTTGGTGGGCAATATTGGTATCTTCAGTGAAGATAGCCCAATTTTCTAGTCTTTCTTAGCATCGGAACCTAGAAATATTCACCTGTTATTGTGTGCTATCTACTGAAGATAGCACATGTTTGTTTGTTGTTTCTTTTTTGTATCATCGGAACCAAGTTATAATAGTAACCTGTTGTTGATTGCTATCTACTGAAGATAGCACATGTTTGTTTGTTGTTTCATTTTTTTGTATCATCGGAACCAAGTTATAATAGTAACCTGTTGTTGATTGCTATCTACTGAAGATAGCACATATTTGTTTGTTTCTTTTTTGTATCATCGGAACCAAGTTAAAATAGTAACCTGTTGTAGATTGCTATCTACTAAGACAGCACATATTTGTTTGTTTCTTTTTTGTATCATCTGAACCAAGTTATAATAGTAGCCTGTTGTTGATTGCTATCTACTGAAGATAGCACATATTTGTTTGTTTCTTTTTTGTATCATCGGAACCAAGTTATAATAGTAACCTGTTGTTGATTGCTATTTACTGAAGATAGCACATATTTGTTTGTTGTTTCATTTTTTGTATGCAACGGTTGGTTCCCATTTTATACACGTGGTAATGTGAATTTTCAGAATCAACAATTTTGATTACCCGGGTTTTTTTCGCTTTGAGAAAACTTTGATTTGAAAAGGTTCATATGATCGTGACAACGTATTGCAAACGTTTTCTCTCTCCACGACACCGTTGATTGTAGATTACGCAGTGCAATTATATTTGAATCCAATTCCATGTACGGTATCTTTGCGCAGAGGCGATATCGTAGTCGATGAGGCTTATCCGAGACGCGATTATTACTAGTTGAAAACTTATCCCAATACCCTGCTCGGGGGACGTGAAATACCGTCCCGGTAGCAATTTGTTCAAGCTTCCATGGAAGCTGACAAACAAAATAAAGTCTATATATTCATAACTATTGAACACATCTTAGGGCGTGTTCACACTATAGCTTTTTCCTCAACCCGGGTCGGACCCGGGTCGAACCCGGATTGATCGATAATTCATTTTCTGTTCACACTAGAGCGCTATGTATGTCAAACTCTGTTTGTTGCAAGTGTTGGCCGTGGGGGTTTTGGGGGTTTTTTTAACTGGATATTTAAGCTTTATCTCAAACTGTTTTTAAGCTAAAAAGTTTATGAAATACGTATGTAGGGATTCTGTACGCCGGTCTGAAACAAAATATCTGGTGCAGAACATAACATGCAATCTATATTCTAAAACACTGGCAAATCCAAAGAAAGATTTGGGTTCCAGACTTGTTGTTATGGGTTTCAGTATCTGTGAATTTTTTCTTGAGTGCTTTGATTTTATTTTGACATTGTTCAATGTTGCTCAATGTTACGGTGAAAACTCATTGCCTCCATCTGGCGTGATATATTGGCGTAAATATCCTTATTGTGGATCATTGAGTTCAAACTAGTTTGCACGGTCTCACTCCGCCCAGAGTTCCATCATGGCTTCCGTTTCAATTTGACTCCATTTATTTGCCATTTTGACAAATTTGATAAAGATTTCAACCAGAACCAAAGGCAGACGAGAGCTTGCGAAGCAAAGCTCAAAACTGACGTAAACAACTACGGTCAGAGGTTATCGGTCAGGTTTGCAACGCGGGTCGAACAGCGATTTCTGTTCACACTACAGTCGACCCGGGTTGAACCCGGGTTCTACCCTTTACTTTCGCAGGGTTGTAATGTTCGACCCGGGTCGGTTTTTTGAGCCTATTTTTCTGTTCACACTAGACTTCAACCCGGGTTCGACCCGGGTCGTGGAGAAAACTAGCTATAGTGTGAACACGCCCTTAGTGTCATATGCCAACATAGGATACTCTTATGCCTTCTATGACACTCAGTAAAAAAAAGCCCCTGTCTTCACTAGTTATGATTACATTTTCAATATTATCGATCCGCTGTAAAACAACGTAGTGTTTTATGCGCAATTTCCAGTGCTCCGGCTCGGGATTCACGCCTGGATGTAAATAGGCGGCTGCTGAAATTATATTCGGCCTCAAATCAACTCATTTTCCTGTTGAAACTTCATAAATACATGCACACTACATGTAAGGCGTAGATATAGATTTTCACATAACAACGCCAAATGCTGAGTTGAATTCTTATAATTACTTTGATATTATCTATATAGGAACTATTGCTGTACTCAATTTTTAGCCGGAACTTACTGAATTCAAAAGCAGACGGCGGTGGACACGGTGACATTCCGCCTCGTTCAGACAAATTTAAAGTAATATAAATTGAGAAAATGGTATATATGGTGACCTGTCATCTGTTAGTCTCTAGCTCCATCTCCTCCTTTTCATTTCTTCAGCACACAGATTATGGCATCTATACGGTTTCCAGCTCCGTATTTTAATACTGAGCTGGGAAGAGTCGCAACACCGCTGCGATGCATCCATATCCTTCCATTTAATGTCTTCCTGATGCACTTTAACCCCTCTATCTAATCTACGTTACAAACTTAATGAGCTCTTCTACACCGCGTCCTATCGTCGAATACTATCCCAGCACCACCCCCCCCCCCCCTCCCCCCTATACCCACTGCAAGAGTACACTCCTTTGTGCGTACACTTTACAAGGCTACAGGACTGGTCTCCGTACTTAATCTACTGCACGATCCACAAATCATGAGTAACATACCTAGGCAGGTGTTACGCCAAGTCTAAATCAAGCTGGAATGAAGTTCTAGTGGATTTGCGGAAATATAAAAGATTTTGAAAACTTACCGTTGTCGCAGAATTCTCCTTCGTTACAAAATTTGACAAATCACATTTACATTAAAAACTGCAATATCAAAGCAAACACGGCGGCGAAAGAGGCGAGGTCGTCCTTTTCGTTGTGCTGAGAAAGAGGTTTGTGTTGTTAGGCTGGCTTTTGGTAACATGGAGACTGCTACGACGCGATTGCATACGCAAAACGCGACGCGCTGGGTATTGAACGCAGCTGAGAAACGTAACGTGCGTAGTGTGACGTCGAAACACGTGTAGGCCTATTATCCGATGTGCATAAACGACAAATGATTTGATAATACATGTACACGTGATATCTCCATCTCATGCTGACTTTTTTTGTGTTTTTTTGAAGATTTAACTCACATTTGGAGGAATACATTTCGAGGACATCAGTAGTGTAACGTTATAATCAAAAATTTCCGAGATGCAATTGAGCAAATTTTATGTTACCGCCCGCCCTGGCAACGTTGTTTGCCCCGGCCTGTTTCCGGTTGGCCTTTTGTTACGCGTTTCACGCATGCATGGTTGGTTCGTCGCGGACCACTTATTCCCTTTCATACCTCGCGGGCTTTCTCGTAGCGTCCCTTTGGTATCATTACGTTCATGCTAGCGCATGCGAGAGGTCGTGTCTGATAGTTCAGTTAAATCAGAAATTTTCCCACCCACCCACCCGCTAGAAGTAAGTGGGGGTGTGATCCATGGTAGGCCCACAGTCAATGTTATGACATAGGGCAGTGTTTTGTTTTCCAAAGGTTAAAAGTCGTTAAATAATTGATTACGATAAATAATTATAATGATAATATTGATTAAGGTCATTACCTGAGGAAATTATACAAATAGTCCTAACAGTTTGAATTTAATTAATGGTTAGGTAGCTTTTCTCCGGGGCTTCTTTCGTCTGCGCGATGAAGCTCAGGGTGGTGGTTTGCGCCCCATGCCGTGATCGGGATGAAACTCTTAAAAAGTTGATAATTGGATAATATGATACATGACATATCTATGGCAACTTGTTTGATTAAAAATTGGCCTAAATGAAATAATTAGTTATGCATTGGCATATCTATCTGGCAAAATTGACCCTGATGTGCATTGGCACATCGATGGCACTAATCATTCGTGATTGATTGACAAATAGTATTTTGAATAATTTGATAATAATATACATGACATCTATGGCAACATTGTTGGACTTTGCATTGGCAAAATGGTATAATGTAGATTAAATGCCTTGGCATATCTATCTGGCATAATTGACCCTGAGGTGCATTGGCACATGTGCATTGGCACATTTGGCAATTCATTTCGGCCTCTTTTTGTTTGCGCAATGGAGATAGGGGGTAGTTTGCGCTCTCCTGTCGATTTGGTTGATAACTCATATAATGGTCTTTTGATTCCGTGCATTGTTGTGTAGATTATGTTTTGTATGACATGTGATACATGTAGGCTTTATAAATAAAAGCAACCTCTTGCATGGCATGGCGATGTCCTCAAATTACCTTTTGTGTCCTGCCTATTGTTTCCAGGGTCTGACGGTAAAGCCTATTCATATATTCATAAGCAAGTTCTTGCTTCCTATCTACTGAAGATAGCATACGTTTTGGGTGGGCAATATTGCTATCTACAGTGAAGATAGCCCAGTTTTCTAGTCTTTCTTAGCATGGAAACCTAGGAATATTCACCTGTTCTTGTTTGCTATCTACTGAAGATAGCACTTATTTGTTTGTTTCTTTTTTGTATCATCGGAACCAAGTTATAATAGTGACCTGTTGTTGATTGCTATCTACTGAAGATAGCATATATTTGTTTGTGGTTTCTTTTTTGTATCATTGGAACCAAGTTATAATAGTAACCTGTTGTTGATTGCTATTTACTGAAGATAGCACATATTTTTTTTGCTCTGAGAAAACTTTGATTTGAAAAGGTTCATCATGACAACGTATTTTAAACGTTTTCTCTCTCCACGACACCGTTGATTGTAGATTACGCAGTGCAATGATATTTGAATCCAATTCCATGTACGGTATCTTTGCGCAGAGGCGATATCGTAGTCGATGAGGTTTATCCGAGATGCAATTATTGCTAGTTGAAAACTTATCCCAATACCCTGCTCGGTGGACGTGAAATACCGTCCCGGTAGCAATTTGTTAAAGATTCCATGGAAGCTGACAAACTAAAAATAAAGTTAGTTAATATATTCATAATATTTCTTGTCATATGCCAATAGAATTATATAGGATACGCTTATCCCTTCTATGACACTTTGTAACAAATAGCCCCTGCCTCCCCTATTTATGATTACGGTATTTTCAATATTATCAATTAAGCCGCTGTAAAACAACGTAGTGTTTTATGCGCAATTTCCAGTGCTCCGGCTCGGGATTCATGCCTGTAGTGTAAATAGGCGGCTGCTGAAATGATATTCGGCCTCAAATCAACTCATTTTCCTGTTGAAACTTCATGAATACATGCAAAATAAAGCGTAGATATAGAACTTTACAGAATAACGCCAAATGCTGTGTTAAATTCTTAGAACTTTGATGTTATCTATAGGAACTATTGCTGTACTCAATTTTTAGCCGGAACTTACTGAATTCTAAAGCAGACGGTGGTGGACACGGTGACATCCCGCCTCGTTTAGACAAATTTAAAGTAATATAAATTTAGAAAATGGTATATTGGTGACCTGTCGTCTGTTAGTCTCTAGCTCCATCTTCTCCTTTAATTTCTTCGGCACACAGATTATGGCATCTATACGGTTTCCAGCTCCGTATTAAGTCGCAACACCGCACGATGCATCTATATCCTTCCATTTAATGTCTTCCTGATGCACCTTAACCCCTCTACTCTCATCTTCATGTTTCAAACTCAATGAGCTCTTCTATACCACGTCCAGTCGTCGAATACGATGACACCACTCCTCCCCTATACCCACTGCAAGAGTACACTCCTTTGTGCGTACACTTTACAAGGCTACAGGACTGGTCTCCGTACTTAATCTACTGCACGATCCACAAATCATGAGTAACATACCTAGGCAGGTGTTACGCCAAGTCTAAATCAAGCTGGAATGAAGTTCTAGTGGATTTGCGGAAATATAAAAGATTTTGAAAACTTACCGTTGTCGCAGAATTCTCCTTCGTTACAAAATTTGACAAATCACATTTACATTAAAAACTGCAATATCAAAGCAAACACGGCGGCGAAAGAGGCGAGGTCGTCCTTTTCGTTGTGCTGAGAAAGAGGTTTGTGTTGTTAGCTGGCTTTTAGTAACTTGGAGACTGCTACGACGCGATTGCATACGCAAAACGCGACGCGCTGCGTATTGAACGCAGCTGAGAAATGTAACGTGCGTAGTGTGACGTCGAAACACGTGTAGGCCTATTCCGATGTGCAGAAATGACAAATGATTTGATAATACATGTACACGTGATATCTCCATCTCATGCTGACTGTTATCTTCTTGAAGATTTAACACACATTTTGAGAAATACATTTCGAGGACATCGGTATAACGTTATAAAGCCTATTCATATTTTCATATGCAAGTTCTTGCTTCCTATCTACTGAAGATAGCAAACGTTTTGGGCGGGCAATATTGCTATCTACAGTAAAGATAGCCCAGTTTTCTAGTCTGTGTTAGCATGGGAACCTAGGAATATTCACCTGTTATTGTTTGCTACCTACTGAAGATAGCACATATTTGTTTGTTGTTTCTTTTTTGTATCAACGGAACCAAGTTATAATAGTAACTTGCTGTTGATTGCTATCTACTTAAGATAGCACATATTTGTTTGTTTTGCTTTTTTGTATCATCGGAACCAAGTTATAATAGTAACCTGTTGTTGATTGCTATCTACTGAAGATAGCACATATTTGTTTCTTTCTTTTTTGTATCATCGGAACCAAGTTATAATAGTGTTGATTGCTATCTACTGAAGATAGCACATATTTGTTTGTTGTTTCGTTTTTGTATCATTAGAACCAAGTTATAATAGTAACCTGTTGTTGATTGCTATTTACTGAAGATTTGTTTGCTGTTTCATTTTTTGTATGCAACGGTTGGTTCCCATTTTATAAACTTGGTGATGTGAATGTTCGGAATCAACAATTTTGATTACCCGGGTTTTTTTTCAAAACTTTGATTTGAAAAGGTTCATATGATCGTGACAACGTATAGCAAACGTTTTCTCTCTCTACGACACCGTTGATTGTAGATTACGCAGTGCAATGATATTTGAATTAAATTCCATGTACGGTATCTTTGCGCAGAGGCGATATCGTAGTCGATGAGGTTTATCCGAGACGCGATTATTGCTAGTTGAAAACTTATCCCAATACCCTGCTCGGTGGACGTGAAATACCGTCCCGGTAGCAATTTGTTAAAGCTTCCATGGAAGCTGACAAACCAAAAATAAAGTTAATCAATATATTCATAACTATTGAATATATCTTGTCATATGCCAATAGAATTATATAGGATACGCTTATCCTGGCCCTTCTATGACACGTTGTAACAAATAGCCCCTGTCTCCCATATTTATGATTATATTTTCAATATTATCAATTAAGCCGCTGTAAAACAACGTAGTGTTTTATGCGCAATTTCCAGTGCTCCGGCTCTGGATTCACGACTGGCGGTAAATAGGCGGCTGAAATGATATTCGGCCTCAAATCAACTCATTTTCGTGTTGAAACTTCATGAATACATGCAAAATAAGGCGTAGATATAGATCTGCACAGGATAACGCCAAATGCTGAGTTAAATTCTTTTAACTTTGATGTTATCTAAAGGAACTATTGCTGTACTCAATTTTTGCCAGAACTTACTGAATTCAAAAGCAGGCGGGGTGGACACGGTGACATCCCTCCTCGTTCAGACAATTTTAAATTAATATAAATTTAGAAAATGGTATATTCTATTATGGTGACCTGTCATCTGTGAGTCTCTAGCTCCATCTCCTCCTTTTCATTTCTTCGGCACACAGATTATGGCATCTATACGGTTTCCAGCTCCGTATTAAGTCGCAACACCGCACGATGCATCCATATCCCTCCATTTAATGTCTTCCTGATGCACTTTAACCCCTCTACGCTCATCTACAGGTTTCAAACTCAATGAGCTCTTCTATACCACGTCCAGTTGTCGAATACGATGACACCATTCCTCCCCTATCTGCCTATACCCGCTGCAAGAGTATACTCATTCGTGCGTACACTTTACAAGGCTACAGGACTGGTCTCCGTACTTAATCTACTGCACGATCCACAAATCATGAGCAACATACCTCGGTAAGTGTTACGCCAAGTCTAAATCAAGCTGGAATAAAGTTCTAGTGGATTTGCGGAAATATAGAAGATTTTGAAAACTTACCGTTGTCGCAGAATTCTCCTTCGTTAAAAAATTTGACAAAAATCACATTTACATTAAAAACTGCTATATCAAAGCAAACACGGCGGCGAAAGAGGCGAGGTCGTCCTTTTCGCTGTGCTGAGAAAGAGGTTTGTGTTGTTAGCTGGCTTTTGGTAACATGGAGACTGCTACGACGCGATTGCATACGCAAAACGCGACGCGCTCGGTATTGAACGCAGCTGAGAAAGGTAACGTGCGTAGTGTGACGTCGAAACACGTGTAGGCCTGACCGATGTGCATGATCTTGCTGATTGTTATCTGCTTGAAGATTTAACACACATTTTGAAGAATACATTTCGAGGACATCGGTATAACCATGATAACGTTATAAAGGCTATTCATATATTCATATGCAAGTTCCTTGCTTCCTATCTACTGAAGATAGCATACGATTTGGGTGGCCAATATTGCTAATCTACAGTGAAGATAGCCCAGTTTTCTAGTCTTTCTTAGCATGGGAACCTTCACCTGTTCTTGTTTGCTATCTACTGAAGATAGCAGATATTTGTTTGTTGTTTCTTTTTGGTATCATCGGAACCAAGTTATAATAGTAACCTGTTGTTGATTTCTATCTACTGGAGATAGCACATATTTGTTTGTTTCTTTTTTGCATCATCGGAACCAAGTTATAATATAGGTTTTCCCAGTTAGTTTAACACTTTATTCATTATATTTCATATCTCGTTAAGTTTGAATTCGTCCCAAAATGTTGAAGGTTGCGTTTGTTAAAGTAAATTTCGTCTTTGGTCAAGTATATTCATATTTTGCGCAATTAATTTCATTTAATGTTCATTTTATTTCGTCCTAACACACTTCCATTTCGTCTGATACAGCGGTAACCTACTAATGTATACATTTATTTCGTCTTTGATCAAATAGTTTCATATTCAGTTCACTTTATTTCGTCCCATGCGGAACGTCCTGCCTAGAAGCATGTAAAATCCAGCTATAGGCCTATACGTTATATATATTTTTTTTTTCTTTTCTTTTCTTTCTTTCTTTCTTGTTCGTTCTTTTTTTCGTTTATTTCATATATCATTTATATCACCAACTTTCTTGAATGACTTAATGGGACTTTGTGCAAGTTGTTTGCACTTTGGTGTCGTATCTTTAGATGGTAAAACCATGCAAAAACAATATCCACGTTTTCAGTTGTTTCAATATAGACAAGGCAAAAGAACACATGTCGTTGGTTCAAATCTAACCTGCAATAATATGTAGGCCTATTCTTCTAACACCTGACGAATATATGTGATAAAAGTATTAAAAATAATGAACAAAGACGAATTATATTTGTGCATAGGCCCGCTACCCATCAGGTGATACGAATTCAATCCTTCCTTGACGAAAAGAAATGACCAATGAATTAAATGAAATGGTCATACTTTGAAATATAATGCTCATTGACGAAATTTATCTAACAAAATGCGTAAGTCAGATTTTGGGGACGAATTCTAACTTAACGAGATATGAAATATAATGAAAAAAGTGTTAAACTAACTGGGAAAACCTATAGTAACCTGTTATTGATTGTTATATACGTCATTCATATATTCTTGTTCATTGATTGGTTAAAAGTGGGTCACATGATCAAAAATAAACACGCTATTTTGCCAAAAGTACTATTTACGGCTCCCAAAAGTACTATTTACGGCTCCCCAAAAGACTATTTACGGCGCACCAGTGCGTTGGTAGTTTCACGCGGCGTTGTACGCCGCGTGACGCGAGAGGGCGCACGATTTGCCTCCCCGGGCGCAGCGTGACGATCGTTCGATGCACTGCCTTTGAATTGAACTTTTAACAGATGATTTTTAATTTAAACTTTATGGAACTAGAAATATATGAATGACGTATATAAAACAAATATATACTGCCTTTATTCGAGCCTCTGGATTAAAACTATGGGTCCCTCGGTGAGAGTCTCTCATGGCAGTATATATTTGTATACTATTTACTGAAGATAGCACATATTT
The DNA here is from genome assembly GCA_035610835.1 of Ophiura sarsii. Taxonomy (NCBI): domain Eukaryota; kingdom Metazoa; phylum Echinodermata; class Ophiuroidea; order Amphilepidida; family Ophiuridae; genus Ophiura; species Ophiura sarsii. Next base: position 45,953,059 of record CM069452.1, read on the forward strand.
GTTTGCTGTTTCTTTTTTTGTATGCAACGGTTGGTTCCCATTTTATAAACATGGTGATGTGAATGTTCAGAATCAACAATTTTGATTACCCGGGTTTTTTCGCTCTGAGAAAACATTGATTTGAAAAGGTTCATATGATCGTGACAACGTATTGCAAACGTTTGCTCTCTCCACGACACCGTTGATTGTAGATAACGCAGTTCAATGATATTTGAATCAAATTCCATGTACGGTATCTTTGCGTAGAGGCGATATCGTGCACGATATCGTAGTCGATGAGGTTTATCCGAGACGCAATTATTGCTAGTTGAAAACTTATCCCAATACCCTGCACGGTGGCCCGGACGTGAAATACCGTCCCGGTAGCAATTTGTTAACAGTCTCTGCCTGTAAGAGTGTACTATTTTGGGGGGTGTTGTGATTCATGGGTCCTCAGATCAACTTTATAAAACGAGAGCATCAATGATGCAGAAGCTCACTACAATTCTGATTCATAAAACATGTCTATAATATATAAACCACTTTAATCTGTCCAGCATATGACAAATTATGTAAAGCTCAAATCCACATTATACCTTACATGAAACATACATGTATATATATATTATGCATTCACAGTGTAAGCAAATTTGCCCTTCTATATATGCTTCAGTTGAGATTACATAAAATAAAGGTAATTGTGTCATCTTTGACTGAACATACTATAATAGTGGCATATTTGTTTTATGCTGTACAGGTGATATGAGTCAGTATATACTATCAATTATTTGGATTATTTGAAAAGCCACACAAAACTGTGTGTTAATTATAGTTGCAGGGTTTTGCATTGATTCTAGAGCGAGAATACATCAAAGAAAAATGATATCAACTTAAAATTTGGTACAATGTCTTATCATGACTTCCTATTTAATTTCAATATCAGAGCTTCAGTTTTTGAATAATTAACTAACAAATGTATGGCCATAAAAGAAAAAAATGGTGTTTCTTGTACAGAATTATTACTTAAATTACAATGTCTTATCATGAATTCCTGTTGATTAATTTCAATATCAGAACCTATTTTTGCATAATTAATTAAAAATTATTTTAAAAATGTATGGCCATTTAAAAAGTTGTGTTTCGTGTACAAAATTATTACTTAAAATACTGTGTAAACAAAGGGGCAAAAAGCATTTTGACCAGAAATATTTAAATAATTGTATTTTACTTAGTCTACTGATAAAATGTTTTAAGATATAATTTTTGTTGTCGGATCTAAACGCTTCGATCAATGGGCCTCATATTTGGCACACATGATTATCAACACAAGCCCTTTCAATAAATCTCTATAAAATAATGTATGAGTTGAATATTTGATCTAATTTGCATATTAATTAGCCATTTTAACGAGAAAATGACTAAAACGAAGTATTATACATCAATAGATTAAAATACATACCAATGTCCATCAAAATTGGCACAGATAATTATCTACATATTAGTCCTTTCAATAAATTGCTATAAAATAATCATGTCACTTGAATATTTAATCAAATTTGCATAATTAATTAGCTATATTAACAAGAAAATGGCTAATATCATTATTTGCATCGTCAGATCCAAATGCTTTGATGAATTGGCCCCATATTTGGCACACATAATTATCAAAACAAGCCCTTTCAATAAATCTCTATAAAATAAATAACTGTATATGAATTGATTAATTGATCTAATTTGCATATCAATAAGCCATTTTAACGATTTTAATCAATACGTTAAGATGCATTAATGATTGCGTTAAAAATGAGAATATACCAATATCCACAAAATTAGGATAGCAATATCTACATCCTTAATAAATTGGTATAACATGTGAATGTGGCTTGAATAATTAATCAAATTTGCATATTAATTGGCTATTTCAACAAGAAAATGGCTAATATAATTATTTTCATCATCAGATCCAAATGCTTTGAATAATTGGCCTCATATCTGTCACACATAATTATCAACACAAGCCCTTTCAATAAATCTCTATAAACATAGTGTATGAATTCAATTGTTGATCTAATTTGCATACTAATTAGCCATTTTAACAAGAATATATTTAAAGTTTACTCATCAATACAATTCATTAAAATGCATTTACCAATATCCATCAAATTTGGCACAAATCTACATAAGTCCTTTCAATAAATTGGTATAATTCGCATATTAATTCTAAGCTATTTTAATAAGAAAATTGCTTAAATTGATATTATTTTCATCTTCAGAACTAAACGCATTGATCAATTAGCATCATATTTGGCATATAATTGTTGCATGTACAGAATGCGGATAATTTTCTGTAACCAAATTGATCAGGAAAGTCGCTCAAATTGATTGATCAGAAATATTTGAGAGGGGCTCAAATTTAATCGACAATTATTAGATCCTTTTTGCGGAGATCCTTTAGTATGGGAAACTCTTCTGTTATAGGTTCGTCAGAAGATAAGGCTTCTTCATCATATTTGATTGTAAATATAGTTTTATCACCATCAATTGTTGCCTCTTGAAGTGAGATTATTTTCCCATTATACCACTGCGGTATTCCTGCTGGATTTATGCACTTGTGGCGTACACGCTTGTCAACCAATAATCGGGGTGACTCTAAGAATCCGTCTAAGTACTTCTTGGAGTTTTGTACCGCTCGTTTTATTCTCTGTCCTTCTAGTTACTTTGCAATTTCAATCTTCTTGAGCTTGATGGTGGGAGCGGTAAAGAGGAAGGAATACGAGGTCTTGCTTCAGACAGAGGCTCAGTCACCGGAACCATGGACTCCTCATCGGAACCTAAAAGAATCAGTTTGAAAAGTCAATTAGAAAAATTGAGATAGAAATACAATTTATTTAATAAAAATCCAACAACATTCAATCCCCCAACTTATTACCGTAGTATTTATATAATTCATGGGACATAATTTATTTAGTATTATGAATGATTGTGTTATAAAATTCTACCAAATACATACCAGCTTGATTTGATGACTCTGAAGCCATATCCAGTGAGACTGATGTTGATGGGCCAGAAAGGGAAACATTGACTTCTTCTTCTTGATGGTGGGAGGCTGGGAGCGGTATATAGGAACGAATACCAGGTATTGCTTCAGAAAGAGGCTAAATCACCGGAACCATGGACTCATCGATGTCTTCATCGGAACCTAATAATTATTATAAAATAATTAGTTTGAAAAGTCAATTAGAAAAATTGAGATAAAAATACAATTTACCTATAAAAATCCCAGCACAGGGATGTAATTTAGGTGGCGGCATCCCCTGCCAGAAGGCTTGCCTCCACTGGTGCCCTCCCACCAATGAAATGATGTGTGTGTAGGCCTAAGTAAAGTAATGTAACATAACGCAAAGTAACCTAACGTAACGTAAAGTAACCTAGGCTAAAGTAACGTAACTTAAAGTAACGTAACGTTAACTAATGTAACGTAACGTAACGTAACGTAAAGTAACGTAACGTAAATTATCCTAAGGTAAACTAATGTAAAGTAACGTAACGTAAAGTAACGTAACGTGACGTAAATTAAGGTAAACTAATGTAAAGTAACGTAACGCAAAGTAACGTAACGTAACGTAAAGTAAATTAACCTAAGGTAAACTAACGTAAAGTAACATAACGTAAAGTAACGTAACGTAACGTAAAGTATTAAACGTAATGTAACGTAAAGTAATGTAACGTTTAAAGAAGTAATAAAAGCAAGTTCCGTAACATAAAGTTCCCCTACCTACCTAAACAATTAAGATTTTAATTTTTATGCAAATTCAATTTTGAAATTTGGATTAAGTCATTACAAAGAACCCTACCCCCCTCCCAAAAAATTATGAAAACTATTACTATTTGTTTTCACTATAATAAATACAAATTTAGAACCAAAACTAAAGGCATAATAAAAGGACAAGTAAGTCATGAAGTAGTAAGTTCGAATTAATTTGTATTGGAATATTTTTACTTTTCCCCATAAAAAATGTTTACATTTACGACCAGTGCAGTGCTATAATTTAGGCCTAGTAATAATTAATTAGGCACGTGCCTATATTATGCAGTATGGATGGTAAATTAAAGAAACTTATCCAAGAAATTCATTAACTCAACGCATTTTATTATAATTTCTGTCTAAAATATTGAATCATAACAAAACTCAATCGCAATTAAAAATAACCTAAGCCAGTTTACGCCCAACGTATGTGCAAAGAAAGATTTGTTTTGGGCGCATCATGTCTAATTGCACGGTTTCGATGATTTTATGAATGGCGAACTTTGAACAAGCGCCCAAATAGGGCGCATCGGGAAGGTTGTGGGCGGTTACTATAAACAAGATGGCGGTTCGACAGAAAAATTATTGCGACGATCGTCTGGTTTCAGTGATGATTTTAAGCAAGTATTTACATCAAAACATTACAACTACTGCATTTTCAAGTGAAATACATATCAGTCCTCTACCAAGTGCACGATTTCACGGCAAAATCATGTCGTAATGAAAATGAACCGCATGTTGTATGCTCACTGCAGTGGCGTACGTGCATAAACGACATCAGAGTTGCCTGCCACACTCATGTAATGGGCCAAGCTGTCAATACGAAGTATATAGGGTACTCAGAACAAGAACATTTCATCATGAAAGTTGCGGGTGAAAATGAATTAAAGTCTACGATATTATTAATTATTATTAATCTATATAATATTATTTACTACCATACCTACTCGCTACATTATCGGACGAAATCTTCAGGTGGAAATTTGAAGATGAACTCTTCACATCGTCGTAACTTTTGAACCACTTGATCGATTTTGAAGCGAGAAAAGATGAAGTTGGGTCAATATACTCTCCCTGGTTGGGTCATCTATCGTTTTTCCGAAGATTCATTCGGCAGTGCCAAATGACCAATCAAAACCCCGCAAATTTTCCTCCGAAGACCCGAGCTCCAAACCCGGAAGTGTTTTACCCATTGAGTTTATGTCATTCGTCCACAAGTTTTATCAATGGCAGACGATACCAAACTGGTGGGGGTAATACAAAATATTACGCACGATAATGCACGCAAATTCAGCATTTTGGCAAGGCAATATTTGCAAGTTTTACTCTTTTTCGCGAATTTTTAACAGCACCTCATGATGAAAAACCTTTGAAAACATTATTTTCCATTAATTTTGGCCGCTGAAATCGGAGATATAGTTTGAAGAATATATACAGAAGCGATTAACATCAATTAACGAAAAACGACCTCCCCACCCATTTTTGCCGCTGATTTCGTATCATGAATAATAATGATCTCTCGTAGTTAAACCAATCACAATAAGACAATCACGCTTGTACGTCATGAACACGCGTGTCATTGTTAATCAACTTTTCTATCAATAGCGTTTTCACATGCATTTTCAATACAATTTTGACAATAAAGAAAATAACGCAAAATTACCTATTTTGTCGAATGGCAATCAAGCCCATTTTATAACATATTTATGCGATCATATTGTTTCACTATCTCAAGTACATTTCCCGACAAATACCACTTGTGTGACCAAGATAAAACCATATTTCACAGTCGCACTTTCCCCTTGACCTATACCGTGACCTTTCGCTTCGAGTCGCTATAGCTTACTTGTAGTAAGCTAAAAATCAGTGATACATTACCATACCATTATACCATAGCAAAATTTTAAAATTCCTAACATTTTTTGTTCGGGCGTTAAAAATCACTGAAATTTCAGGAAAAAACCCCAGTAAAACGATTACTACATTCCCCATAAGTATATCTATGCGCGCTACGTACATCCCAACGAATGGAAAACATATTTTAAAACCTCCAGTTAGGTACATAACAAAAGTGAAACAAAATCGTTGGGATCTCGTTGGCGTGTCACATTACGCTGACCTTGAACCATTGACGAACAGCGCTCTTATGCAGTTTCAAGACCTTATAATTCGATGCGCCAACAAGATCCCATTCAATAAACAAGTGCATATGAAAGAACTCGGAGCGTTTAACAAATTCAAAAGGAAACATTGTTGGGATCTCGTTGGCGCATGGAGATAATCAAGGTCAAAGGTCAAATGTTACTATTGAGCCATTTTGCACCTCCGTACATCTGTGCGCCATCTTTAAAACACCTTGGAAATGATTTCCAGTTGCAAAGATGGGTTACCTTAAATCAAAAATGAAGATTCCAGCTTGGGATCTTTAAGATTTTTTTTTAAAACGATTTTTACAAATTTGCTTAAGGTCAACTTACAGTGCATGCGAGTCAGTAATAGCCCCACATACATTGTTCAAGCTCTTATAAATCAGTGCGCCAACTAGATCCCATTATTTTTTTGATTTATTTGCTTAGTTTGGCCACCATTCAATAGATACCACTAGAAAAAACTTTGGGATTTTGATGGCGGTTAATTCTAAATGAGCGCAAAATTGAGGTGTCATCAGCTTTATTCTCAAGCCTATTTGAGCTATTTAAGACTAAGTCCCAGGATATCAGATTACTTTGGTGAATTTTGACATGTCATATAGGACATTGTTTTCTATGCATTTTAGACTATTCTGAACACATCTATGTTAGTCTGTAATGTCGATTTCAAAATATGCAAGTCATGTCTTCCGAATTCGACAGGGTTGTTGAATTCTGAAGACATAATATGCAATTTATGAAACATCATGCAACAGATCAATGTTAATGGGTTGAGAATGGTTTAAAATGCATGAAAATCATTGTCCTATATGACATGTCAAAATTCACCAAAGGAATCTGATATTCTGATAATCTGATAAATGGCCCAAAAAGGCTCGAGAATAAAGCTGATGACACCTCAACTTTGCGATCATGTAGAAATAACCGCCATCAAAATCCCAAAGTTTTTTCTAGTGGTATCTATTAAATGGTGGCCAAACTAAGCAAATAAATCAAAAAGTTGATGGGATCTTGTTGGCGCACTGATTTACAAGAACTTGGACAATGCACAAAGGGCTATTACTGACTCGCATGCAGTGCAAGTTGCTCTTAAGCAAATTTGTAAAAAATCATTAAAAAATAAATCTCTGAGATCCCAAACCAGTTTCTTCATTTTTTATTCAAGGTAAACCATCTTTGCAAGTAGATGTCATTTCCAAGGTGTTTTAAAGATGGCGCACGGATTTACGGAGGTGCGAAAATGGCTCAAAATGGTAAAACTTGACCTTTGACCTGGATTATCTCCGTGCGCCAACGAGATCCCAACAATTTTTACTTTTGAATATGTTAAAGGCTCTGAGTTCTTCCATATGAACTTGTTTATGTAATGGGATCTCGTGGCGCGTCAAACTATAAGGGCTTGAAAATTGCTAAGGACGCTGTTCGTCACGGTTTCAAGGTTAGCGTAATGTGACGCGCCAACGAGATCCCAATGATTTTGATTCACTTTTGTTGTGTACCCAACTGGAGGTTTCAAAATATGTTTTCATTTCGTTGGGATGTGCATGGTGCGCATAGTTATACTTATAGGGAACGTAGTAATCATTTTACTGGGATTTGTTCCTAAAATTTCGGTGATTTTTTTACGACCGAACCAAAACTTTTAGGAATGTTAAAATTTGGCAGTAGTATAATGTTATGGTAATGTATCACTGGCTTTTTTTAAAAGTTGATCTGAGGACCCATGAATCACCACATGGTACGCCCTTAGAGGCAGAGACTGTTAAAGCTAAACAACGTAGTGTTTTATGCGCAATTTCAAGTGCTCCGGCTCTGGATTCACGACGGCGGTAAATAGGCGGCTGAAATGATATTCGGCCTCAAATCAACTCATTTTCGTGTTGAAACTTCATGAATACATGCAAAATAAGGCGTAGATATAGAACTTTACAGGATAATGCCAAATGCTGTGTTAAATTCTTAGAACTTTGATGTTATCTATAGGAACTATTGCTGTACTCAATTTTTGCCAGAACTTACTGAATTCAAAAGCAGACGGGGTGGACACGGTGACATCCCTCCTCGTTCAGACAAGTTTAAATTAATATAAATTTAGAAAATGGTATATTTTATTATGGTGACCTGTCATCTGTTAGTCTCTAGCTCCATCTCCTCCTTTTCATTTCTTCGGCACACAGATTATGGCATCCGTACGGTTTCCAGCTCCGTATTAAGTCGCAACACCGCACGATGCATCTATATCCTTCAATTTAATATCTTCCTGATGCACTTTAACCCCTCTACTCTCATCTACAGGTTTCAACCTCAATGAGCTCTTCTACACCGCGTCCTGTCGTCGAATAAGATGACACCATTCCTCCCCTATCTGCCTATACCCTCTGCAAGAGTACACTCCTTTGTGCATATACTTTACAAGTCTACAGGACTGGTCTCCGTACTTAATCTACTGCACGATCCACAAATCATGAGTAACATACCTCGGTAGGTGTTACTCCAAATCTAAATCAAGCTGGAATGAAGTTCTAGTGGATTTGCGGAAATATAGAAGATTTTGTAAACTTAGCGTTGTCGCAGAATTCTCCTTCGTTAAACAATTTGACAAATCACATTTAAATTTAAAACTGCAATATCAAAGCAAACACGGCGACGAAAGAGGCGAGGTTGTCCTTTTTGTTGTGCTGAGGAAGAGGTTTGTGTTGTTAGCTAGCTTTTGGTAACATGGAGACTGCTACGACACGATTGCATACGCAAAACGCGACGCGCTGCGTCCAGCTGAGAAACGTAACGTGCGTAGTGTGACGTCAAAACACGTGTAGGCCTATATCCGATGTGCAGAAATGACGAATGATTTGATGATACATGTACACGTGATATTTTCATCTCTTGCTGACTGTTATCTTCTTGAAGATTTAACACACATTTGGAGGAATACATTTCGAGGACATCGGTGTAACGTTATAAAGCCTATTCATATATTCATAAGCAAGTTCTTGCTTCCTATCTACTGAAGATAGCATACGTTTTGGTTGGGCAATACGGTATCTACAGTGAAGATAGCTCAGTTTTCTAGCCTTTCTGAACATGGGAACCTAAGAATATTCACCTGTTATTGTTTGCTATCTACTGAAGATAGCACATATTTGTTTGTTGTTTCTTTGTATAATCGGGACCTAGTTATAATATATAGTAACCTGTTGTTGTTTGCTATTATTGAAAAAAACCGCGGGTAATCAAAATTGTTGATTCCGAACATTCATCACCATGTTTATAAAATGGGAACCAACATGCTGTTGCATACAAAAAATGAAACAGCTAATAAATATGTGCTCTTAGTAGATAGCAATCAACAACAGGTTACTATTATAACTTTGTTCCACTGATACAAAAAAGAAACAAACACATATGTGCTATCTTCAGTAGATAGCATTCACTGACTGACATGACGATTCTAAACAGAGTCCTCTCCACATAGAAAGATACTAAAGCTGAAATTGACACACCTGAGGGTAAAACGAGAGGTTCAATTTCACGATAGGTTTAATTTCACGATGCGTTTAATTTCGCGAGGGGTTTAATTTCGCGAATTTCGAAAATACACCGACTAAAAATCTTATGATTCATTAAAGATTGTTGAATATAATTATTATTATATCATGATAGGCCTAATTTCAACCATGTGATAGTTTTTACTATCATTATGGCTGGACAAGAATGATGTGGTATCATGATATAAAACAAATATTGAATGCCTTAAATTGTTTGTGCAATAGTAAAACTATATCACTCGGTCCAATTTGGATTATTCCATTACACTCGGCTTCGCCTTGTGCAATGGAGAAAAAAAATATATCCTTAAAATTTGACCTTGTGATATAATTTTTACTATTACACGCTCAGACATTCAATATTTGTATACTAGTTCACGCCCAATTATATTAGGCCTTAACTATTTTGTTCATAGCCAAACAAATATATATTTCACATAGGACACTTTCTAAGATGTTTAAGATTTTGTTTATACAAAATTTACTTAATATTAAAGATCATTATAATTGGCCATTATTGTTGCTTCTACTCACAAAAAAGCAGCAAAACTTGTTTAAAACAATGTTGAAATATGTTGAAATATCATCGCTATTAATTTTTAGTGAATTTTTTTTATAAAACGCCCTCTATATGTAATATCGTATGTAATTTGAATCGAAAAGAAAAATAGCGCGCAACGCTGTTACCATAAAATGCTGATGTAATACAATTGTAAAATTGTAGAAATTCCGTTTTTTATCCTAATTGGGGCGCAGCCTTCAACACATCTCTTAGTACACCTTTAACATAGACCTAGTGTGAATTTTTACGGTACACTTGTGCAGTGTATCTAATTCACCTGCTGAAGAAAAAAATCGACTGAATAATAAGCAAAATGACTGGGAGAAAAGTTTTGTAAACTGACCCTGCTTGTTTTAGCATAACTTTTGATATTCAATGGTACACTTAGACATGAACTGATGTTATTTGGTCAAAACATGATAACAGATTTGTTTCTCAATTCCAACTGGAATTATAGACAGACCCGTAACCGCCGCCCCCCCCCCCCCCCCCCCCAATCTGAAAAAAGTCCTTTCTTTTGTACCAATGTACCTTTTTTGTGCCAATGTACCTTTTTTTTACCTAATGTACCTTTTTTTTTGTGAAAACGTCCCCCTAATTTCCGAAAACTCCCCCCCCCCCTTTTCCCATTGTGTAAGAGTCATTTTTCGGGCCGTTTTAGACTAAAATTAAAATATGTCCTAACCCTTCCCCCTCCCCCCCCCCCCCCCCCCCCCCCCCCCCCCCCCCCCCCCACCGCTCTCAAAATGTTGTGAGATGTGTAAAAATAAATCTTGGGGCCACCGCTCTCAAAATGTTGTGAGATGTGTAAAAAAAATCTTGGGGCAACCTTTTACGATTTTTGTGGTGCCAATGTACCTTTTTTTTACCTAATGTACCTTTTTTGTGTGAAAACGTCCCCCTAATTTCCGAAATCTCCCCCCCCCCCCTTTTCCCATTGTGTAAGAGTCATTTTTCGGGCCGTTTTAGACTAAAATTAAAATATGTCCTAACCCTTCCCCCTCCCCCCCCCCCCCCCCCCCCCCACCGCTCTCAAAATGTTGTGAGATGTGTAAAAATAAATCTTGGGGCCACCGCTCTCAAAATGTTGTGAGATGTGTAAAAAAAATCTTGGGGCAACCTTTTACGATTTTTGTGGTGCCAATGTACCTTTTTTTTACCTAATGTACCTTTTTTGTGTGAAAACGTCCCCCTAATTTCCGAAATCTCCCCCCCCCCCCTTTTCCCATTGTGTAAGAGTCATTTTTCGGGCCGTTTTAGACTAAAATTAAAATATGTCCTAACCCTTCCCCCCCCCCCCCCCCCCCCCCCCCCCCCCCTCCGCCCCCACCCTAAACAAATCCTGCTTACGGGCCTGATTATAGACGTGACTTTTACATGCTTGCAATAGTCTTTCGCAACGCTGATGAAAAGAGCTATCAGCAGTTGATAGTAAGTGTGTCATGGAATGTAAAAATGCTATTAGCAGTATATAGTAGAGAGCAATTTTATCATGAGCTGCCATCGCGATAGATAGGTTATAGTAATAGTAACGTTGACAAACTGCTATCAGCAGTAGAAAGCATTAGTTTGTGGGTGTGTGTGTGTGGGGGGGGGGGGGTGATAAAGTGTTGCTGAAGCTTTGTCCTGATATAGTAAAAATATGATTATAATTGCGGACTAATCTACAATTCGAGTAAGGACTAATGGGTGTATAGGGAATAAATTGACACGTTTCGGTGATTTGTCAGTGGTCACTGTTGGTAGGAAGGACATTATTGAATTTTGAGCGCTAAGGCCAAAAATACATTATATACATGTATAATATCGTCCTCGGCCTATTTGCTTCTTAACTTTAATTCATATACCGTTGTCATGAAAAGAGATGCATAGAAATGTTTTAATGTTACTTGTAAAGACATTGCACACTATTTCTCCAGGCTAGGGGTAGGGAAATGAGGAAATATTAAATAACAAGCAATAATGAATGCCTCTTCATTTTTACTATATCAGGACAAAGCTTCAGCAATTGGAATTTCACACAGAAATCGATAGTACAAAAATAATAATATAACAAATAATAATTCCTCACCAAATATTTAGAAAGTTCGAACGATATACATGTTATTTATTTTACTTGGTCTACAACCTATACACACTGGGCCGAAACATGTCCAGTGACTCACTTCCACATTTCTACATAACCCCTTCATCCTCACCCCAAAAGTCTCCCTGCAATGTCTGGCTTACACTGAAAGGTCCTTTAAATTAATAATAGGACCTAAACTCCCTAATAGTCTACACATATAGTCCCACGTTTGCGATTACGTATTACACCAAAAAGAAATACCGATTTAGGCAAATCACGTCCATCCTCATCTGGCTTACGGTCTTCTTTTTTTTGAAGTGCGCCATCACGATTAATATCAATACAAAACATAAATCATGGCAGTAAAAAACATCTGGCGTCGCACTTCAACGATCTTACCAAGTTGCCAAGCTACTGAAGCCCGGGAGGGGGAGGACACGCAACTTTTATTTTGGTAGGGGTATGCCGCCTATAGGGCTTTAAAGGGGGGGGGGGGGGGGGGGGCTTCGGAATTAATCTGAGATAATTTAATGACGAAAAATAGCGTCTTAAGAACTGCTTTTCTCGAAAAAGTAGGTTTTAAGTGACATTGTCCCTAAAAATCAAGTTTTTGTTGGCAGACATACAAATATGAATTTCCATTATACTTTGGTCATTGATAGACCTTTGGTCAATAAACACTAAAATGGATTTTTTTTTTTTTTTGCCTTCGTTGCCATGACAACGACACATATTAGAATTTTCATGGTTTTTAACAAAATGTTCAATTTTTCAGAAATTAAAAACTGCTAATTTACACATATCATTTTGAACAAACAATACAACCAGGATTTTATTTTCATTCAACAATATAACCATACATGTCTCAACTTTCATTCCATGCAACAAAAAAAGTTGTGCAAATTGTATTATGGGATATACCATTATTTGAAAAAGGGGTGTTTTTCATAATAAATCGTGTGAAAAAAATACACCTTCGTAAATTAATCACAACTAGCAAAGTGGTGTTTTTTTTGCATTCACCTTCTACAAATGAAAGCTTGAGGGATGTCTGAATAATAATATATAAAAATATCCATGGGTAATTCATACCTGTTGGAACAGTGTTGCCAGAAAGTGTTGACTTTTTCCACAAAAAATTCGGTATTACATGGTATGAAAATACACATTTAATTTCAGCAAACTATTTAATAAATCATCCTGTTATGTCTAAAATAGAGAACAACTATTTTTGGATCAGGGATAATGTTGCTCATGTTTCAAAGTGCATATTAAAAAAAAGTGTTGCCAGGTAGGTTGCGTTTTAACTTTATTCATGGCAGAACAGACTCGTATTAAATAAACAGAATTCTTCTTAAATCTGCTTTTGACAGCTACATCCATTTACTGTATCACTATAAGAGATGTTTATCTACATTCATGTGTGAATAACAAAAGAATTTTGGAAAGGTATTAACCTCTAGTTTCAGAATATGGCTGATAGCAAATTCAAAGCGGTAGCTTTATATGAGTTTCCAGCCATTTTAAAAATGGCCGCCAAAATGCCAACATAAAGCACACTAATAAACTTATGATGCATTTTGGAAACTCTGTTGGATGTAAATAACGCAGTTTTGTATGTATTAGACCACTAGACACTCATATCCAGAACTTTTGCTTTGTTAACACATCAAAATTCAAGATGGCTGCCAAAATGGCCGCCAAAATGGCCGCCAAAATGGCCGCCAAAAATGGTAAAATTCCATATATTGGCATATATAAACCAACACGTATGATCAGAGTATAGTTCTAACAATGGGATGTATATGTTAGACAATAAGAAACTCATAACTCGTATTTTTGCATTGTTAACCTACTTTAAAACCAAAATGGCCGCCAAATTGATGGCCAAAAATGATCAAAAATTGTCAAAATTCCATAAAAATAGCATAATATCAACCATAATGCATGATGAAAATATAATTTTAATGATGGGATGTATGTATGGGACTACAAGTAACGCATATACAGTATTCTTGCTTTGTTAACATAGTACAAAATCCAAAATGGCTGCCAAAATGGCCCCCAAAGTGGTTCCCGAAGTGGCTGCAAAAATTGTCAAATTCCATAAAATGGGATAATATCAACCTAAATGTATGATGAACATATAGTTTTAATGATGGGATGTATGTATTAGACCGCCACTAACTCATATCTAGTATTTTTGCTTTGTTAACATACTTAAAAATCCAAAATGGCCCCCAAAATGGGTCTCAAAATGACTGAACAAATTGTTGGAATTCCATAAAATGGGCTAATATCACCCAAAAAGTATGATGAAAGTATAGCTTTAACATTGGGGTGTATGTATTAGACCACTAATAACTCATATCTACTATTATTTGTATTGTAATAACATACTTTAAATCCAAGAAGGCCACCAAAATGGCCGCTGTAAATGTAAAAATAGTCTATATACATGAGTGTATGATAATCCGAAATAGATATTGTGAGAGTGTATATTACATAAAATCCACCAAATAGATGTTCTAAACTGGTCAGCTATTGCTTTTAGAAGTAAGGCCCACATCTGTGACAATTTTGATTCCAATCACTTTCCAAAATGGCAGCCAGAATGGTTCAGTTGATGTTAAATGACCTAAAACAATTGTTTTGTATTGTAAATGAACAAACAATTGTTTTGTATTGTAAATGACCGGTACTATGTAATACCAATACCCCCAAATTGAATGGGATAGCATTCACTACATGTCTATGATCAAGCCTAGGGGCTGTAGATCTAGTTTTAGTATTCTAAAATATCCAAGATGGCTGTAAAAAGTTAAAATAGCTGAAAAACAGTTAGTTTATTGTTAGTATTACATTATATATGATCACATTATTATATCTACAGCTTTTAAGCCATCCAGTAAATGTGTTTGTATATGTGACAAGGATGATTGAATTGTATAGACTCCATTTTGACAATGTCATGTTATTAAGATGGGCATTATAATGAACATTTCATTAAAATTATCTCCAAATGGCCAAAATAATTACCACGGGTGGCCACCAATTGATAATAATATATATGACCAGAATAAAAAAATGGAGTCTATACCATTTAATCATACTTTGTCACCTACAGATACGTTTACTTGGTGGATTAAAATCTATATTTATAATCTTTTGGTCATATCTAATGTAACACTAGCAATAAAACTAATACTGTTTTTCAGTTATTTTAACATTTTGCAGACATCTTGGATACTTTAAAATACTCAAACTAGATCTACAGCCCCTAAACTTGATCATAGACATATGTTAAATGCCCGGTGGTTTCAGTCAACATTGACTTTGGGTACGCATGATCGTTCCAGGAATCGCAAAAAAGGGGGTTTTTTTGGACCAAGTCCGCGGACATTCCGCGGACATTTAATGTCCGCGATTTCCAAAAAGGGGTGTTTTTGGAAGCTATGTCCGCGATTTCCAAAAATTAGGGGTGTTTTTACGAATCTATGTCCGCGGAAGGAAAAAAGGGGTATATTTTAAGACCCAATGTCCGCGCACATGTTTTGCGGGTGAATTGTGCAGTAGAATTTTGAAAATCCATGTGATTTGGCATTTTCCGTTTATTTACAGATGTCCGGGTATAAATGGTGTGATCTCACAACCCCTGGATGTATCTCGCGTATAAGGGAATCCCCCTTGTTACCGAGTGTGGGCCGAGTGTACCCGAATGTTACCGGAAATAATTTCTTAACTGATACTAACTCCTGATATAACTCATATAGCCAATCAGAGAACTTCAATGATATCTTGTGACATGGCTACGTCATAATTCATTGACTGAAAGATTCCGGAGTTTTCCTCGGACAATTTCCGAAATATTTCTTCCCACAATTCATCGGGGGATCCAATCCAGTTGATGACAAATTATTAGCGCAGCAAGCGCAACTGAAATTCTTTAGTGGTGTTATTTTCTGTATGAAATGGTAATTTTATATACCTGGGGATTTAAATGTCAAAACTGCATTTTCTCCGCTCGCACAAAATCCAGGCACGGGAGAATCAGAGCAAGATGAGTTTAAGTTTGCAGTTTGGGGGCAAACTCAGTTCAGAAATCACTTTTACACAGGCGACGTAAAGGATACAGAATTCCTCAGTCTTGTATTCGACGAACTTAACAATTCTTGTGTTGGGGTTGCGGATTAAGTCATTTTTTCTTGGATTTGGAAGTTAAACTTATTCTTTGAACAGATTAAACATGGGCTATAATAGCTAGCTCTGAATTCTAGCTCGTTGTGGGAGAGCTATGCCATATATGATACCCGAGCTCTCTGTGGGAGAGCTATGCTATATGTACCCTAGCTCTCTGTGTGAGAGCTATGGAATGAAAGCATATTATTATGAGTCAAAGTATAAATAATACAATACATTTAAGAAAACAATTATAATAGTATTGTGTCATATATATCAAATTGTCCTTGAAATAGGAAAAAGGGGGCATTTCAAACTAAATGTGTCCTCGTTTTTGCGCAAAAAGGGGGTCATTTAAAAAAGTGTCCTTGATATGATAAAAAAGGGGTGTTTTTTAAAGACAAAATGTCCTCGTTTTTGCGCAAAAAGGGGGGTCATTTTAGAATGTGTCCTTGATATGGTAAAAAAAAGGGGGTTTTTTTAAGACAAAATGTCCTCGTTTTTGCGCAAAAAAGGGGGTCAAATTAGCAAAATTGTCCTTGAAACACCGTTAAATAGGGGGGTATTTTGAACTCCTGGAACGATCATGCGTTACCCCTCTGAATACGAAGAGAAACCACCGGGGTTAAATGCTGTCTTATTAGATTTGGGGGTATTAGTATTACATAAAATGGTCATTTAAACAATTGTTTTAGGTAATTTAACATAAACTTAACCATTCTGGCAGCCATTTTGGAAAGTGATACAGAATCAAAATTGTCAAAGAGATGAGCCTTATATCTAAAAGAAAAAGCTTAGCAGTTTTAGAACATACTATTTGGTGAATGTGATGTAATATACACTCTTACAATGTCTATTGTGGATTATCATTCACTCATGTAGACTATTTTAACATTTACAGCGGCCGTTTTGGTGGCCATCTTGGATTTAGTGTACGCTATTACAATGCAAATATACTGGATATGAGTCACGAGTGGTCTAATAAATACATCCCGATGTTAAAACTATACTTTCTTCATACATTTTGGTTGATATTATACCATTTTATGGAATTTCGACAATTTGTTCAGTTATTTTGGGATCCATTTGGTGGCCATTTTGGATTTTTAAGTATGCTAACAAAGCAAAAATACTAGATATGAGTTACTAGTGGTCTAATACATACATCCCATCATTAAAACTGTATTACATCTTACATTTAGGTTGATATTATCCCATTTTATGGAATTTGACAATTTTTGCAGCCACTTCGGGAACCATTTTGGGCCACTTTGGCAGCCATTTTGGATTTTGAACTATGTTAACAAAGCATGAATACTGGATATGAGTTACTAGTGGTCTAACACATACATCCCATCGTTAAAAATATATTTTCATCATACATTTCGGTTGATATTATGCTATTTCATGGAATTCTGACCACTTTTTACCATTTTTGGCCATTCATTTGGCGGCCATTTTGGTTTTAAAGTATGTTATCAAAGCAAAAATACTAGATATGAGTTTCTAAGGGTCTAGCACATACATCCCATTGTTAAAACTATACTCTGATCATACATGTTGGTTATATATGCCAATATATGGAATTTTATCATTTTTGGCGGCCATTTTGGTGGCCATTTTGGCGGCCATTTTGGATTTAGATGTGTTAACAAAGCAAAATATCCGGATATGAGTGTCTAGTGGTCTAATACATACAGTACTGCGTTATTTACATCCAACAGAGTTTCCAATATTCATCATAAGTTTATTAGTGTGCTTTTTGTTTGCATTTTGGCGGCCATTTTGAAAATGTGCTGATAACACACAGAAAGCTACCGCTTTGAATTTGCTATCAATCATATTCTGGTTTCATGGATCCATACCAATACAAAAATCATTATTAGCCTTACTCCCTCGACGGGGACTACTCGTTATTCCGAAGGGTCGTTATTCCGAAGGGTCATTATTCCGAAGGGTCGTTATTCCGAAGGGTCATTATTCCGAAATAACTGTTAGGGTCATTATTCCGAAGGGTCGTAATTCCGAATTGGCAATAAGGGTCGTTATTCCGAAAATACAATGAGGGTCGTTATTCCGAATATAAAATAAGGGTCATAATTCCGAATATAAAATAAGGGTCGTTATTCCGAAATAAGCAGGAGGATCGTTATTCCGAAGGGTCGTTATTCCGAAAATACAATAAGGGTCGTTATTCCGAAGGGTCATTATTCCGAAATAACTGTAAGGGTCATTATTCCGAAGGGTCATAATTCCGAATTGGCAATAAGGGTCGTTATTCCGAAAATACAATGAGGGTCGTTATTCCGAAGGGTCATTATTCCGAATTAACTGCAAGGGTCGTTATTCCGAAATAAGCAAGAGGGTCGTTATTCCGAAGGGTCGTTATTCCGAAAATACAATAAGGGTCGTTATTCCGAAGGGTCGTTATTCCGAAAATACAATAAGGGTCGTTATTCCGAAGGGTCGTTATTCCGAAAATACAATAAGGGTCGTTATTCCGAAGGGTCGTTATTCCGAAAATACAATAAGGGTCGTTATTCCGAAGGGTCGTTATTCCGAAAATACAATAAGGGTCGTTATTCCGAAGGGTCGTTATTCCGAAAATACAATAAGGGTCGTTATTCCGAAGGGTCGTTATTCCGAAAATACAATAAGGGTCGTTATTCCGAAGGGTCGTTATTCCGAATATAAAATAAGGGTCATTATTCCGAATATAAAATAAGGGTCGTTATTCCGAATATAAAATAAGGGTCGTAATTCCGAATATAAAATAAGGGTCGTTATTCCGAATATAAAATAAGGGTCGTAATTCCGAAATATGAGGGTCATTCAATAAGTTCTACCTCCTACCTTATAACTTTGTTATCATATAAGCCAGTTTTATGAAATATTACACAATTGTATCTTGGAATCTCAGCTACAGATTTATTGTAAATTGATCCGAGTAATGGTTGTACTATTCTGGAGATGCATTGAAAACCGAACATCATTTATTGTGACGGAAACGTATGAAAAAAGCAAAATATCGCCGAAGTATTATTGATTTGGCCTATGTTAAGAGATGAAACGTACCTATTGGTCAATCAGTTTATGGTGGGGGGGGGGGGGGGGGGGGATTTGAGACTCGTATGTTAATATTACCTACCCCCCCCCCCCCCCCCCCTACGGCTGAAACTGAAAAGTACATGACCCCCCTGCTAACCAGTAGCCTTTTTCTCATACTAAGTGGCTGTCTTTACCTTTGGAATTTTGTTCATGGATACGTTGGAAAATGTTGTTTGTGCCCTATCTGAACGAACGGCCAATATTGTTATGATGCTCCTTCATATTTATACATTTTGGATGGTTTTGTGAGTCTTTATAACCCGAACAAGTTAGAACATTCTGAGCAGAAACGTATAATCCAGTGAAACGTTCTACTTTTGTGAGCAATTGGGGCAAAGCAGAGATGAGGTGAAAAGTATGCAATAAATAACATTTTTAAATCATGATATTGGATTTTGTAACATTATACACCCTGTGGTTCCAATGTCTCGACCGTTGATGATTATATAGATGTTTTTTCTACCATATCGTCGATTTGCTGTCCAGAAGTCGTCTCAAAGTATATAAAAGTTTCTTAAGTCGATAGGTTTTTTGAAAATATGCGCGAAGCGCAGAAAATAATGCCATTTACACTCCAAAATAGTCTCTAAAATCAATCCAATCACCACCATCTTTTCTTTTAAACAAATGTACACGTGTTTAAACGAAAAGATGGTGGTGATTGGATTGATTTTAGCCCGCGTGCTGCAGGGGGACACTATCTACGGTAAAATGCTGGTTACGGCTCTATCAAAATAAAATAAAACAAATCGACGTTTTGCTGTTCAAAGAGGGCTGATTTTTCTTATTCCTTATATACACCTAGCACATAAAGTCCCTGACCAAGGGCTTTGAGGTTCGCTAATTCAAAATATATAATCGGTACAAAAAATCTGAGATATACATTAAATGAGCAAATTTCTTTTTCTGTTTGATACCTCATTCAACAAAATCGAATGGATACTTTTAAAGTTATGGCGATTTCAATGACCGCGCATGCAACAGAAAAGTTGCACTAGGTATAGGAATCATTGATTTGTGTGTGATTACTGTCATAACTGTTATGTGTGCTATCTGAACGAGACAGATGAATGGGTCTGGAGTGATAACCGCAATGTGCGGGACAAAGGGTGTATCTGGCTGTGAAGAATACAAGTCTTAGCTGATTAGCTGTGAGTTTTTTCAGTGCGTATTCACATTGTGTTCCCTTAACAACCTGCTAATGCAGAATGAATCATTTTTCTTTAGGTATGGGCCATTGAAGCAATACTCACATAATTATCCTATGTGACAATATCCTGGGTGTGACTGATAACCTCTTTCACCCCTGTTAAGTTCCTCTTAATTCAAATTTACACCTTCTGAGCACTGTTTGTCTTTTTTAAGACTCTTCTTGTTTATTTTTCTACCACATGGATCCGTCACTGACCGGTCACGCACGTTAGTTTAGTTAAAGAAAGTCTCTCCGAGAATGTTCTTTTCTCCAATACACTCACACTCTCACGAGTGTTATTAGACCATTTGGATGTTAGCTCACTTGGATGTTTAATGGGTATTATAGACAAAATGGGGTCAGACTGTATATTTCAACCAATTTTGGATAGAACAACTGGACCTAGGCCAAGTGGTTTAGGCCAACTGGCAATAGACCTAAATGCAATGAGACGATTAAAACAATTGTTTGTCAACAGCTAATTGGTTTTTTATTGAATATAAACATATTTCTTTTTCAGCGACCATAATCATGATACTTAGTAATGGTTCATGCACGTACCTGTACGTTCAGTGTAAATAGAAAACTCAACATAGAGTACATAACTCTCAATCAATAAATAACTGTTCAAATATATGGGCTGATCCTAACCCACCTTAAAGGTAAAATAATTGTGTGACTTTTTCATGTTTCAATACCACAATTTATAACCTTACAACCATTGCAACGAGGTTTCTGTGTATAAAAATACGCTTGCTTGTTGCTTGTTGTAGGCCTATATCAGATCCTTGGGCTCCAACCGGGAAAAATGAATTGAAGGAAATACCCTTCCCACTCCCATCAAATCACGAAATAGGGCTTCCAGACTCCTATCTCTATCGATCGCGTGCTTTCCGACTTACAGGCTAGATAGACATTTGGATCTTTAAAAAATGGCACATTTCGTAACCATTTTGCTACCAACAAATAACATCAGCCCATTATTAGCGCCCTTTAATGATAATCCGTGACATTACAAAATCCACATTTTCGTCAAAATCTGCGGTAAATCACAGAGTAACTGCGTTGATCTTTTCTTCAATCGTAGTTTATAGAAACATGAGAATTTGGAACTGCACAGATTGTCCGTACTACTATCATGGCTTATTATTTGTTTTGAGGGCAGATTTGGTTCCCAAATCGTATCATACAGATTTAACCAAATGTTTAACCTTTTTGGTTCAGCATTAAAAAGCACAGGGTAAAATTAAAGTGTTCGACTTTCTTTTGTTGAACACTTTACAATTAAGATGAGAAAAGGCTTTGTCTCAAACTGTAATAAGTTTGTCGTTTGATGTTCGTAGTTTCATCAATTGCATTTGGCTTTTTCGACCCATTTCTTATGACATTACAAACATGCGAAATGATCAAAGGCACGTGTTTTCCGGTAAACACGCTTTTATTATATGCTTGCACAGAAACATATCAGACCTATGATTGACCGATTAGTGCAGCCAGTATGCAACCACACGAAAAGTCGTTCCTTTTCTAACCCAGCAAAGCGACCCGGAAGTATTCACCCGTAACGATACTGCTTCGCAGTCATAGTTGACCTCGTAATAGCACGATGTAAATGAGCTCTTTTCATGATTATAATCACACATTTCAAACACATTTGCCATGAAATTGTAAAATAAAAAGGCATATTATGCGAATCATATTATCTAATATTAGCTGTGACTTCATGACATGTTGCATTTTCGGTGCAAATTATTGTCATCACACACAGCCGAATTCGAGAAAAACTTGACGAAACTAAAGCCAAATTAACAGTAAATATTCCCTTTTTGAAGAATTAGGCACCAATTGTATTGATGGTATCATATTATTCATAGTCTTTTGTAACTAGAAACATGCTTAAAATATTATGAAATTATTTAGTCCAGTCAAGTGAATAGTTAATAAATGGGTGTCCGAATCTGGCTCGAGCTATATTCATTTCGTACCGTCGTTGGGTTGTTGATGAAGTGTTTAAATCTCACGAATGGAATTAGTTTCGCTTGATAGCTCAGATGGTAGAGCGTTAGACTGAAGAGCGAGAGGTCCGGGGTTCGAAATCGATCCTTCTGCTCTGCACAATTTCATATGATATTTTTTTTCTCTTCAAAATCATTTTTCACAATTTCATCACACAAAATACATAAATTCGGACGTTTTCATTGCAAAAACGGTATTTTTCCCAAAATTTCTAATGAATTCAAACGCTGGCATGAAAATGAAGCGCGGGCGGGTTATAGGAAACTAAAAATCAAGTTGGCGAGGCCTAACGGGGGATCGTAAGTTTCGTTTTCTGACCGAAAATCGCTGAAAATTAAGACTCGATTTTCTCATCAAAAAAGAACTCGGGCATCAATGATTTTGATATGAAATTAAAGCTTGAACTTCCGTTAGTATGAAAATTGCTCTTAAAATATCGTACGATTCTTAGTCCAGTCAAGTGAATAGTTACAAGAAGCAAAGTCACAAAAGTTGTTAGATTCTAAAATAAGCGATAAAATCACTGTTTGTGGACCAAAAATGGTCAATTTGGTCCCATATTATTAAGAAAATTACGGTGATTATACCTATCTAGCTATTTGGCTGCAAACTGATCCTATCGCAGTGTATGCTGGTAAAACTAACTTGTCGTAAGGCTGACATAGGGTATTTAGCTAAAGGGAGACATCCTGAAATCGATCATTCTGCGGGTTAGAAATCGGCAAGGTCACGCTTTAAAAGCGACTGTTGCGTACTGACTGTAGTGTTCACTGGATGGACTGGAAGGAAGATAATCCCATGGTCGCCGCTTAGTGTTATATCATGCTAGGCTTGATTTCAACCATGTTATAGTTTTTATTATATACCGCATACATATAATTCCTGTTGTTTGATTGGTTAAAAGTGGGGGATTGTTCCCGGTCAAACTATGTCTTCAATTTCAAGATGACGCCATGAAAACAACTATGCCCGAGCTTAGTCGCGACATGCGCGTTTCGTGTTGTTTTACCGTTTTAAGAAATGACTAAAAGCAAATAGCTCTGCGCTTGTTGACGAAGAAGGTATCGAAGATATCATGGATTCAGTTAGCCTAAATGCAAAGTGTTCAGTGAAATACGCCTAGAATCGCTACCTCTAGCAGTTTAGCAGTAATAATATACAATTACAAACCTTCCACATTCAGAAATCGATATTTTTGTCCGATTCTGTTTTTTTCTTAGGCGACAGAACAATTAATTTGGTCTAGTGTATATTAATTTCATGGAACTTTGGTTGGCCTAAGGTGAATAAGTCTATAGGAAATGTTCTTTGAACCAATCAAAGACAACAATCTATATAATTGTTGGTATATAAATCAAATATTGATTGCTTTCATTCGGTACAAATGATAGGCCCGCGGTGATCTCCAGACCAGATCACCTTGGGAATATAATTTGTACCATGCCACTCATTGCAGTCAATATCCTTATGGCTGGAAAAGTATGATGTGGTATCATGATATAAAACAAATACTGAACGTTTTTTTTGTAATAGTAAAACTGTATCAGTTCCATTACACTCGGTCGCGCCTCATGCAATGTAAAATCCAACGGTCATTGGTTCGTAGATCCATTATTTTTGGTTGAAATGTATAAATTGGTAGCCTATAACCACTACAAATACTTTGCCATACATTAGCACGGGATTAAGGATATTACTTTCACTCAGGCAACCTGAACGGGAAATCGGCCCGGACTGTTCAATATGAATAGACTGGGTGTATGTGAATAAATTATATTATTCCTCAAGGGTCAAACTACACACAAGGCACCTGAACAATGCTAATGTTAGCAACAGCAATTACGTGTTATACATTTTGAACATGAAATACACGTTCTTTATGGATACAAATTGTAAATTGCAATACAATAATACCAACATACAGTTATCAAACAACAGTCACGAACTGTTTTTTGGCTCTTTGCACGGATTAACAGTTTACGAGGAGAGGAGAGCTGGAACTGGTACTAATTGAATGGGACTATTTCATAACATTATGTATACCCCGGTATACGTATACAGTCATCACAATAAGTAACTGACCAGGTAATACATATGCTGATAACTCTAAAAGTATAACTCTAATACATAAACATATTTAAATATAAGGTTGTTTACAAATGTATCTTCTTGAATTTGAGATAGTACACGCTAAGAATGGTTGATTAATGAGGTAGTTACAATCCCAAACGTGAGGTTAAGTCTGATTTTCAATTTAAAATTTTTCTTTTCAACACGGGGAGAGTACGACAGGTAAAGCGTGTGTGCCGTATTGATCAACCGTATAACAATGCCACCGGCCGACTATCCAACAACCAGGGCATCGACGGCTGAATTGGAAGCTACCACTACCAGTAATCAATAATTTGCGGGTCTGAGTTCCCGTGTTGAAATTGTAAAATGTGAAAATGAAAATCAGACTTGACAGTACTTGGGATTGTAACATCTTTAATAATCAGCTATTCTTAGCGTGTAATATCTCAAATTCAAGAGGAGAAATTGCTCAACATGTTTATAATTTAATGTGTTTATGTAGGAGTTATACTATTAGAGTTATCAGCCCATTTATTACCTGGTCAGTTATTTATTTGTGATGACTGTACATGTATAGTTCGCCTTCCTCAGAAGAAAATGATTGGTCATGCAGTGAGTTTGTGAGTTGTATCACGCCAATCTGATTCCAGTTCGGCTTTTCTCGCAATTGGCGAATCCATGCAACGAGCGAATATCAACACAAATCATGCATGTCATGCACAACGTGGTTGAAGGAATAACATAAATATATCCCTTAATGACTAAAAAAGTGCAAAACTATTTAAAAACCTAACAATATAAACATGGCATACAACATATAAATAAATATGGTTACTCACGTCGCTAAATAAAAGGAAAAAGTGAGATGCTGTTTATTTCCATAAGTTTCTAAGATGTTTCCTGTTAAGAAACTGTGTCAAGGAAACTATATGATTATGGAACTGCAAGATGATGAAAAAAGTTTAAACTATTGTCAAATCACGCAGTCATTGCATGCCATACAATGTCAATTACATTTACTCATAGATCCTCTCAAGGATCTATGCTTACTCAAATTCAAATACAAGAAAGGGGTCAATGCGAGGGAGTATCAACAGGTTGTATAAATAATCCAGAAATGAAGGAGCCACAATTTTTTATTTTGATGTGATCCATCAGACATCTTTACAAAGTCCACAGACCGCCATTGGGCCATATGAAATAATATGATACCAAGTTTCCCGTTTCATATTTTTAAAGGAGTGGGTAGGTGTCTATTTCATTATTCATTATTCTTTATTTCACTCAATTTATTATTGCATCTGTATTAAGGGGTGTTAACTAATAACTATTGATTCGTATATTATATACACCTTAATTAACACTTTAACACTTTGAAAAACAATTAAGGAACCATTTGTAGATGTGTTATTGAAAATGTTAACAAATCTGTCTGAAATCTGAGTAGGTAATGCAAACAGTATCATTATTATTATTAATAACCATATATGCCATGACACCACTGCCATTAAAATCCTTTAAACAGGAAGATATGTCTGGTATTTTGAGCATCTAAAAGTTTTGATTTTTATTCAAGTTTGTCAGAAAATAATGAACGTTTTGGTACAACTGAACGGTTAAGTCGGTAGAGAAACGGGAAACTGGAACTTTCATTATATTAGCCTATAGAGATCCTCAGAGTGACCGCCATTGATTGCAGATTTCCTCAGATTGCGTTATTTCCAAAACAGCAATAAATTAAAGTTTTGACAAAGGGGTTAAAGGTCATGTAGGGGTCATTTATTAGAGGTCAATATGTGTACACCCGATGTTACCCATAAGATGATTGTCACCAAGCTTGTTTATAAATTATAATGACCTTTGACCCCCTTTTTATAAAAAAAAACTTAACTGTTTATTGCTGTTTTGGTAATATCGCAATCTGAGGCAATCTGAGCCTCAATCAATGACGGTCAACCTGAGGATCTCTACAATGGCGGTCTGAGCTGTGGACAGGTAATAGTGAAAGGCTACAGTAGCGTAGCCAGCATTTTCATCCGGGGGGGGCAAGCATCAATATCGTCCCTATTTTTTTTTTATGTCCCTAAATTTGTTTTCGTAAAAGGTTGTCCCAATTTTTTTTCTAGTCACTTACCTCGTGAATTTCACGTAAGTGTGGTGGGGGGGGGGGGGGAGGGGGGGGGGGGGGGGGGGGGGGGGGTGAGGTGTCAAAAAAATTCGCACAGTCCAAACAAAATCGCACAGTCAAACAAAATCGCACAGTAACAATTTGTCGTCCCCATTTTTTAGCTTCACCGTCCCCATTTTAGCAAAACATTTCGCACAGTCCAAAAAAAATCGCACAGTAAATGTACTACATGAACAAATTTTCGTCCCCATTTTCTTCTCTTTCCCCTCTCCTTCACCTTTCCCTTCTCTTTCTCCCTCTCCTTCCCCTTTCCCTTCTCTTTCTCCCTCTCTTCCCCCTTTCTTCGATCTTTTCTCTTTCTTCCTCTCCTTCCCCCTTCTTTCTCTCTTTCTCCCCTTCTTCTCGTCCCCATTTTCCCGCTTCGCCGTCCCCATTTTAGGTGTCCGGGGGGGGGGGGGGGGCGACTCGCCCCCCCGGCCCCCCCACTGGCTACGCTACTGGAAAGGCATGTGTGATTTTGCACAGTGACTTTGTAAAGATGTCTGAAGGATCACATATCACAGTTTTCTGGCTCCTTTAGCGATAAAGGTTTCAATTTATTTTCCAGGATTAAAGGTTTATTATGTGATCTTTTCCAGGGGATGCCCTCAATCCTCGAAAATAAATTGGAAGCATATTGTATTGCCATGATTGCATATTTAAAAATGTCATCATCATTGAATTGACAGTCCCCGCAGAGGAAAACCTTGCAAATGAATTCGCCAGGAAGAAATGTACATATAAATACCAAGACCTTGTAGCAGAATGTGAAAATAACGGATGGTCTGTAAACTTCCCGGGAAGCAGGGGGATTTATAATACCACGATCAGTAAATGCCTGACCTAACTAGGAAAAAACCAATATTAGACACAGCAGCCAAAACCCGCTACATGGCTTTGCAGAAGCACCAAGGCTTTCAGACAAGCGGAGTTAATTCCACTTCCAACAATATGCCATGAGGGAAGGGGACGGCTTAGCGCTCACAAAACCGGTTTAACCCGCCAGAGTCTGGTCCGCAGCCCAGAGACCTCAGAGCATAGAAATTATATATACAGATGAAGATGATAAAGAAAAGTTATAGGAGGGGGTATCAAAAAGTGTTTGAAATCACCCAGAAGTGAAGGAGCTATATCGATGAAATTTTGTCATAAGTAGGCCTATGTTCACTTTTTATACAGGTGGCGCTAGATGCCAAAGCCATGTAAATCAATGACGTCTTCCAACGGTGATGTGTACATGGACAATTATAATGGTCCAATAACTGATTCTTGTGGGACGCCTTCCAGAAGAATATTAGGCTCAGATTTGTTTTTAAATGTTGTCATTTGTCACTCGTAGGTCTCAATTCATTTCTGTAAATGACAATTTTAAGCCTCGTACTCCTCTGGAAGGCTACCCACAAGGATCAGTTTTTGGACCATTATCATTTACCATGTACACAGCATCGTTGGGAGACGTCATTGATTCACATGGCCTTGGCATCTATCGCCACCTGTATAAAAAGTAAACACACTTGTGAGACCATTTTTGCACCATAATGTTTGTAAGGACCAGTGATTACACTGGCAAGATTTCATCGATATAGCTCCTTCACTTCTGGATGGGTGATTTCAAAAACCCTTTTGATACCCCCTCGTATTAGCAACGCGGTGATTTTTTGGTTCAGCATGGTTCAGAGTGAATTTAGAGTAAAAATAAGTTGTCGACGCAGACTCCGACAGTTTATTTTCACTCTAAAACATGATTTTGAAAGAATCGTGTCGTCCTGTATCTTGGAATGTATGTATGCCTACGATTCATGATCAGAAATGTGAATCTGCAAGAACATCTGTTTTCAAATTATTTTTCGAGGATTGAGGGCGTCAGATAATATACCGTAAGTCACATAAATGATCAATACACATACCATTTAGAAATGTCTCAAAACGCCTGAAATATCGTATAGGCGCTAGGCAGATGAAAAACTTCTATATACAATCAAAGTTACAGAATTCTCTTAAATGGAAACATGTTTATATGTGAACCATAATCATATTTCGTTGTAATCTTTACATTAACAATCGTAAAACATATTTACAGTGAAAAACGCTAGTAACAAAAGTTGTACCGGAATGCCTTTTATCATTAGTATTAAACGATGTTAACAACAGGGTGATTGAAAACAAGTGTACTTAAAGTAAATTAAGGTTTTGGTAAAGTTACTGCGTTTTGAAACGTAACACAATATTGAATATTTTATTCAATAGTACTTGTTATTAATGAACAAGTGGATCATGTATTTATAAGGTACATAAGACCTAACTAATACAGACAAAGACAATATTCTCAGTGGTATTTTCGCACATTAAATACGAAATAATGAAAGTAATCATTAAAAAGAAATTGTTACACGGTTTCAGCAACAGAAGTAAACAATATGGATTTGTGGTATTCTGACTAAGCTCGTACTGGACTGTTTTAAATAGTAGAATTCAATACATCTTATAGAGAAAATATTTGCAAAGAGTGTTCGGTGTACCAAATCAGCTAAAATTCTTTAAATTTCTTTAAGTTCAGTACACTTTTTTAATCACCCTTAAAGGCGTATTTTATTGAAAAGAAGCCCATCTAAATTGTACTATTGCAAAAACAAAATTATATGTTTTTGGCGGCACCTGTGACCGTTCGTGTCATGTGTTTGAACCCCAAAATCCAAGTTCTTTCAAATAAAATAAAAATAGAATTGTCGTAACCACACGAACCAAAGGATGACCCTGACAACATCTAAGGTAATGAGATATCTATACTCCTCTTAAAATTGTAAGTATCAAGAAACATTGTCTTCCTCCTTAATTGACTACAATATGCCATCCTGACATTCATAGTGTATGCATATGCAATTTTTTTTTAAGTAAAAAAAATCAAGGGCCACCACTAGTATTCAAATGAGATTGCATTTGACTGTTTTCTTCTTTTCGTCTTCAATTCTCTTATGTGTTCATAAACGTCAACATATCTAAATATCAACTTTTTAGGACTACAAATTAAAATAACAACAAATATGAAAGAAATCATTTTAAAGGTAGATGACCCGATCACATTTTCGTAACACAGAATTATTTCAAACATACGGAGATTTTCATATCATATGAAAGCTCGTATTTTTCTCATCATCATACTGAAATTTGACGGCCTAAATTAACATAAATTCACGTAAATGGCGAGTTATGAACGCTATCCACGAAACAAACATGATGTATACATGTAAAAAATACAGCGGATAAGGCGTAGTCTGCAATAACACCTTTAGTGTTTCAACATTAATAAATATTTCTATTGACGTAATTCTTACTTTTAGCGCATTTACGTTACGCCGAATAGGAATTTAAGTGAGCTATCATGCTGTTGGCTATTATATGGAGAATTTTGCCGTACTAAATATTAAAAAAAATATCTTCATACTTCTAAACTGTTCATTATTTGACTTTACTATATATTCTTGAAATTAACTTGAACAAACTATTTACAAGTTCACAGTTCAGAAAAAGAAGAATATTGTAATGTTTTTGACGAGAAATAATTGCTCTGAGCCTGCGCCGATTTAGAATAAGTCAAAATAACGTGGATAGTGAATTCTTTGTTTCATGTTTCTTTTTATAGTAAATGATACACACATCACAATAAAGTCGTTAGAGACGTCATGGTTTTGAGCATATTGTTATCAATCCGACGGCTAGTTTGAAGCCATGTTCATTTAAATCAGGGACCATTTCAGAATTTAAGCTCTGTATTGTAACGTATTTGAGGAATAAATGTGACCTCTGACCTATCCTGCCATTAGACGAAAACTTATTATCTGGTGCTTTAACTGTTTAGATGTTTGCTGCTTTAACTGTTAAATTGTTTGCTGCTTTTAAGCAGATCTAGGAACAATCTGATATGTACAGCGCAGTATCTGAGTATTTTTGCAATTTGAACTCTATTTGCCTACATTAAAAAATAAACGTTGATTAACGATACAAATTTGTAATAACCTTTTTGTTCGAAACACTTAGTCCAACAACATGATACTCTTTGGGTCAATAACCTTTTTTAAGATTCATTTTTAAGGTCCCGTTGAAACACATGTGACCTTTGACGTTGAATGCGAATAACTCCAGTTTTATCGGACCGGGACCGAACTATCGGCATTTTGTGTGCTTTCAAGCCTCGCCTCCAGCCTCATGGATATCGAGTAAGCACAAATCGGCACATCCTTCTGCGCACCAATCACATAGTTGCGCGTATTTATCAAAACGAGCATAGGATAGGCCTATATGAAACGTTGTCAAACGTTTGAAGCAAAAAGGGTATCATCATAAGTACCTATAAGAAATGGTTTCTTATGTCTATGTTTAAAATAAAATAGCCTACGATAAAAAGATTCAAAAATTTCTCGATGGTAAGTGCTTTATTTCATAACCTATGTCAATATGTTTTTTCTTCCAGAATGTCCTTTATATTCATTTTGGCACAGCGTGCCGTATAGATGAATGTACTTGATTTGATAAATTTCGCAAAATCGACATTTAAAACATGTAAAGCGTTTCAGGATTATTTTTCGGATCTTTAAAAGAATTTTAATATACAGCGTGTCCCCAAAACTGTGTTCAAACACTTGAGAGCGTATAACTTAAGATATACATGATAAAAAGCCAAATCAATCTGACCTTAACTGGTGAAATAGTGCGATCCATCTGATGTCAAATGTGTAAATAGAGCGTGTTCAGAACCCACTTTTTCCAATTTAGGAATAAAGCACCCATGTGTATAGACACCGTTGCGACGACCACCACTTATGTGGGAACAAGTGGGTCTTGGTCCGGACTAGTCCAGATCGGGACAACTTCTACTTATGTGGGAACACGGCCTAAGTTCATCTAAAATCTCTGTCTTAGGCCTACATTTGGATTTTCTTTCTTCACTTATTTCTACAATAATTACATCTTTGCAAAGAACGCTGTTTTAATCTGTATGTGTAAATAATAAACTTATTTTATTGCAACAACTATTTTCAATTATGCTCGAAATCGGAGAAATTGTCGCAGATTCTAAAATATTTGATATTTATATACACATGGAAAAAAGTATCGCACCACTTTTTTGTTGTTGAAAAGTGCAAGTGTGGCCTCGAATTTTGCCACCATGGTGTGATATTAAGGATCATTTGTTTGCGTAAGCTGTCCAACAAAATACTATGCAATAAAAGGGCTACATTTTAGTTTGTGACGTAATCGATGTGATGTTTTTCAAGGCCAAGGGGAAATGCATGCTTTTGTCCAAAAAACATGCATGAAACAAGTTTGGGTATAACTCGATATTGAATAGACTTCAACAACTTAAAATAGTTATTATATTAGTTCTGTATTTGGCGCAAGAAATGTTTCATTTAGACGTTATAGGCTACAATACAGTGAATGAGTCCAAACATGCCAAAACATACGATGATGTCACCGTTGATTTTTTTAAATTTATTTGACCTACAATCTTGTTCAAAACCTGTTGGGACACTATACACTTGCGCATGGAGGGAACACACCACTTAACAACGTTTTAAAGAATATCAGGACTATTATGGACACAATTGATATAGGTTAGCCGTTGTTGTTAATGCAATGTATTATAGTTCATTTTGACAACGTATTTTGATGGGCGATAACAGTAATCCATAGATAATTTTCAATCAGAAGTCAAAACAATTATGGGAAAGTCGATTTCCAACAGTATGCCATTATTTTAATATAAAGGTCTTTGACATATTTTCCTTTTTATAACTCATGGCTTACTGTCGATCCAATCGATTCTACATGTAGCAAGTTGGCATACTGTGAATAGCCTATATCGATTGTGTCCATAATTATTGGGAAGTTAGGTAAGGTAACTGAACTTATTGGTCTGGATTGATAGGAGCCAATCAAACTCCTTCTGCCTCTGCTGCAGCACCTATATGCTGCCCTCTACAGTTGTAGTCACCATTGCTACATTTCACCTAGTCAGCATTACACTAGTCATTGCATGTGTTGAATTATATATCTTATTAATTCAGTCCTTTATTTCTATATTAGTTCAACCTATTGATCTTATAATGCCTCCTAAGAGAAGAAGGAGTGCAGGTGAGTTGGTATTTTTGTGTGCTAATGTAGTATACAGTCTCAGGATGTAATTGCAGACTTGGTCATGCTGCACTTCTATTCTGTGCTGCTGCAGAATTCTGCTCCCAACTGCAGAATTCTACTCCCTTTTTTTTTATTTTAATTTTTTCTTCTGCTCTGGGCCTTCTGGTTATTATCTCTGACCTAGCCTGCAATTATGTCCTTTATTCTTGGTTCTGCTCTTGACCCAATTAGTGCAATTGTGTCAGAGGCCCCCATCTTTTGGGCCTCTGGCTGCTTGCAATCCTTTCCCCTGTTTTCGAGCATAAGATAAGTTAGTTTGTTTTTTACTAAATAGGTCAGATCTTCCTGAAGGACGGTGTTTATAAACGCCCCGATGGACTTAAGGTCTACTCCAGTTGTAGATCACTCGCTGTGCATCTCTCACCTGGCTGTGCAATTTAATTACACCAATATGTATGGTTTAGCATCGCTTGCTAATCACACCATTCTACTCCAGCTGTAGATCACTCGCTGTGCATCTCTCACCTGGCTGTGCAATTTACACCTATATGTAATTATGGTTTAGCATCGCTTGCTAATCACACCATTCTACTCCAGCTGTAGATCACTCGCTGTGCATCTCTCACCTGGCTGTGTCATTTACACCTATATGTAATGGTTTAGCATCGCTTGCCAATCACACCGTTCTACTCCAGCTGTAGATCACTCGCTGTGCATCTGTCACCTGGCTGTGTAATTTACACCAATACATAATGGTTTAGCATCGCTTGCTATATAACACACTATTTGACATTATTATGGGTTGGTCGGCACTCGGCATGCTACACCTGCGCCCATGACATTTCACCGCGTGCAACCACACCAAGCTATATTCCGTGGGTTTCGCCCACCATATTTCCTGTTACGCTGCATAAATAATCCATCTACAATGGCGTAGCACTAAGTGCTATCCACGCCAAGGTTTTTCCAGGGTTGTTTATGTCCATTATTTATCATGCTACGCGGCATGAGACACCCCACTACATAGGCGTAGCACCACGTGCCAACCACGCCAAATATAATGTATTGGTTACGCCAATTAACTGGTTACACCAACCTACAAATCATGATATGCCGCATTAAACGCATTCATCGGCAATGGCATAGCACCGCGTGCTAATCATGTCAGATTTCATTCAAATCCCATTGGTTATCACTCGCTGTGCATCTCTCACCTGGCGGTGCATCTACACCAATATATAATGGTTTAGCAATGCTTGCTATAATCACTCCGTGCTACATTCTTTATGGGTTGGTCGGCACTCTGCATGGTGCACCTACGCCCATCGTTTTATATGCTACATTGCATACAATGGCGTTACACCGCGTGCCAACCACGCCAAGCCACATCCCATGGGGTTACATCCATTATATCATGGGCTATACGCCCATTGTTTCTCATGCCACGCTGCGTGAGACACCCATCTACAATGGCGTAGCACCACTTGCTAACCACACCAAATTAATTGGTTACGCCAATTAACTGGTCACACCGGTTATATCTCTCGTTAATATACAATGGCATAGCACCACATAACAACCATGCCAATTAAATCTCCATGGTTACGCCCGTCATATCTCATGTTATGCCCACAATACTCAACTATCTAATGGCATTGCACCAGGGGCTGACCACATGGCAATATGGTATAGCGCATCACGTTGTCTGTGATGCCGTGCACGGATCACACATCTATTTCCTATGGCTCAGCGTTTTGTAGCTATCTAATGCGGCAGTCACATCACCACAGGTGTCGGCTGCTTGCACATTTACGACTACGCCCGCGCAAGCAGCATAACACTACGTGCAAAGCACTGCTTTGAAAGGCAAGATCATTAGCTAATGAAGTTAGTACCATTGCACTACATACGATTTGCTAAACGATTGCAGCACCTCTCTCAGATCAAAGTCGTTATAGAATTGAGTACAAACGTACCACTGGCATCCTAATTCTACAAGTACTACTTTCATGGCGAGTACCACTGAACTTTACAACTTCGCTTTCGTAATAGCAATCCATGTGCCGGTATTCACAGCAGATGCGACTAATACAGTTACAGGTTCACCAACACCTAGAATAAATAATAATTTAGATACGGTTTTATTTCTTCTATCTTCCCCTTTCACAGCTCCACCTAGGAAATCGAAGAGGCAGGCTGCCTCTGCCCTGGCCTCGTCTGCGCCTCCTTTAGTGCAGGCCCCCATACAACAGGCACCACCTCCGTTACAGGCTGCACATCCTCAGGTGGCACCCCCCGTAATAGGTCTGCCATCGATAGTGCCCCTACCATTTCAGCAGCAAGCTACCCCTGTACAACTCGCACCAGCTTCCGGTCCGACAACAATGGCACCAGCCTTTAACTATCAAGCTCCGGCTATCCAGGTGGCTCCCCCGTTTACGGGCCAACCAACAATGACACAACCCCAGCTCTGGCAGCAAGCTCCTGCGGCACTAGGTGCACCCCCGATTACGGGTCCACCATATACTGGTTTGCAACAGGCCACCGCTACAATGGCTTCAGCACCTCAAATGGCACCCCAGACAGCACCACCACCACTAATGACCCCCACAGCCCTACCACCCTTACAACCTGTGAATATGGTGCCAACGCAGTACCTTCCCAACCCCAGCTACTCGCAGCAGCAGTATCAGCACCAACCCCTGGCACCTCAGATGATTGGTTCAGCACCTCCCATATATCGTAAGTAGATCATAGTGAGCTTCTTATCTGCAATGATTTCAACTGGGGTGGTATTCAGTTGGTGAGCTACTACAACCGTTAATAATATTCATCATATACAGGCCCGTATTTGAAGCGCCCAATACACAAGGTCGTCTGGACGCTATGATTTTCAATTACACAACTTACAACTATATAGAGATTATATAGTATACTATGTATCGGAACTGTTCAGAGTCCCCTGTGCTATTTTATCTTGTTTGCTGCTGTTGTTACATATGAGCTAAAATCTCAACACTATTGGGTGTTTTAAGTAGGTGGCGCTAATAGCTCTGACACAAACTCCAAGTGTGTTTTGTCCAACTACTTAGTCTTCGTCTACCCCGTATGCCTCTGTTACAACATTAAGGGTACATGAAGGTTTTATCATTCGTGCTCTCTCTCTCTTGTCTCCCTGCAGCATCTACGGTAGCATCTCTGGCTATACCACCACAATCGCTGAAGCTTCCATACATAGATGACAAATCCCTTCAAGCCCTGAGATCGAGGGACAAGTTTCTCGATCTAACGCGTTTGTTGACAGGTAGCCTGGGTCAGAGCAAAGCGACCTGCAAAATCGTCGTCGATGATGATGGGGCAGCGACCCTATCCTCGTCGAAATCTCAGGGTAACTTTACGTCGCTAACTCAATGGTGCAGGGCATTTGCCGTTTTCAGTGCATACCACTCGTTCTATTTCCCGCAGCTGGCACAGGGTATGCTATCCTACCTAGCCTTCATGACAGGCAAGCTGGAGGTTTATCCACTACAAACCTGTCTGTCTTACGACGAAGAATTTCGCAAACGAATTTCCAGATATCCTGACACGATGCACTGGGAGTCCCCAGATCTAGACCTCCTGGATCGTACGATGGGGGTCTATGCGCACTTCAATCCGAAGCCGCAAGCCGTCATACCGCAGCCGTTACACGTGGCACCAGTTGGTTCACCCACACCACGTCCCTCTAGGGATTATGCTAAACCTCAGCAGTCTGGAGAGCCCTGTAAAAGGTTCAACATTAAGAAATGCACTAGTACCTCCTGCCGCTACCCCCATAAATGCTTCATATGTGCCCAACAGCACCCAGGGGTAGACCACTATATATTTGCCCCTAAACCTGCACAAGCTCAAAATCAGGGGTCAAAAAACTACAGGCAGAAAAAGTTCTAGGTATAGCCCAACCTGGAATTTTATTAGCTTCTCAATCCCAGCCCTTCACCCCGGTTAAGGTAGATCTACTGGAAACCATGCTAGCAGGCCATCCAGATGCATCATTGGTGCGTGACGTGTGTCAGGGTCTACGTAATGGTGTCGACATTGGTTTCCATGGTGTCCATAGGTCTTCAACTACGCCTAACATGAAGTCTGCTATGGAAAACCCCGACACTATCAGATCAACTATCGATAAGGAACTGGCATCTGGCTGGTCTGCTGGCCCATTCCAGGAACCACCTTTCCCTAACTTTGTAGTGAATTCCATTGGGGTAGTCCCTAAAAAAACTGGGGGTTACCGTATGATAACCGATCTATCTCGTCCAGATGAAAGCGTCAACAGCGCTATTGACAAGGACCAGTTCTCACTAGAATACTCTAGCATAGATGATGCAATTAAGATCTTGAAGAGAGTAGGCCCCGAGGCATACATGTGTAAATTAGACATCAAAGATGCCTTCCGTCTTATTCCAGTGCGGTCAGAGGACTGGCACCTCCTTGGGTACAAATGGGAAGGGTCTTATTTCTACCATACCCGGCTACCGTTTGGTCTCCGCTCTAGCCCATTCCATTTCACTCAGTTTGCATCCCTCCTAGCATGGGTTGTTGGATCTCTAACTAAGCACTCTTCTATGATCTTCTACCTTGACGATTTCTGGTATGGAGATATACTTCCACAGTCCCAACAGTTCTTCCGGATCTTTCAAGAGGTGTGCAACAATCTGAATGTCCCCCTCTCCCCGCAGAAACTGGAAGGCCCTACCCAGATAATCACCTTCTTGGGTATTGAATTAGATGCGAGGGCGCAAACGTTAGCCCTTCCTGCAGACAAACTCTCACTACTGCGGTGCGAGCTGACAAATTGGTATGATCGAGACAATCACAGAAAGTGCACAAAGAGAGAACTGTTATCACTAATTGGCAAGTTATCTTTTGCATCCAAGTGTATTCCAGCAGGGCGTTTGTTTCTCCGCCGTTTGATTGATTTATCCATGAAGGTCAAGAGGCTTCACCATCGCCTAGATCTTTCACAGGAAGCTAGGGCCGATATTGCATGGTGGATGCAGTTTCTTCCCGAATGGAATGGTACAACATGCTTCATCGAACCATCTTGGACAACAGCAGAATCCCTGGAGCTGTTTACCGATGCAGCAGCATCGATCGGTTGCGGAGCGTTTTATGGCGGCAAATAGTTTTTCATTCCATGGCCACATGGGATCAAACATAACAGCCTATATAGTATCACCTGGATGGAGCTTCTTCCGATTGTGGTGGCGGCCAGGCTCTGGGGTGCTTCTTGGTCGCAAAAAAGAATTCTCTTCCGTACTGACAACCAAGCAGTAGTCGACATATGGTACAAGCGATCCTCTCGGGCCCCCGTGATCATGTCTCTTATCAGGAAATTATTTCACTCGGCGGCCTCCTCCAATTTCCATGTTGCTATGTCCCACATCCCAGGTCGTTGTAATGATATTGCTGATTTTATTTCTCGTAACATGCAGGTCAAGTTCCGTCAGGCAGCACCACATGCGGACCAGTCTCCGACACCAGTACCTCAGGAAATACTAATAGACCTGTTCC
This sequence comes from Ophiura sarsii, assembly GCA_035610835.1. Classification (NCBI taxonomy): domain Eukaryota; kingdom Metazoa; phylum Echinodermata; class Ophiuroidea; order Amphilepidida; family Ophiuridae; genus Ophiura; species Ophiura sarsii. Next base: position 45,991,591 of record CM069452.1, read on the forward strand.
CCAACGATTAACTCAACAGTTCAACTGGCTACTACAGAATAGTATCTCTACAGGCTCTAAAATGACCTATGGTTCAGGGATAACCAGCTGGGAGTCATTTTGCCATTGGCATGCTCTTCCCCCTTACCCTGCATCAGAGCACAATTTATGCCTATTCGTTGCATTTCTCTCACTTCGCCTCTGTGTTTTTAATACCGTCAAGACATATCTTGCCGCTGTGTCATATGCCCATAACCTACTGGGCCTGCACCTTGATCTACCGGCCATGCCCGTTCTACAGCGGACTATCAACGGCCTTCACTTAACTGCCCCTCCGACACTCGCACGGCTACCTATCACTCTTCCTATACTTTGTTCTTTGAAACTGTACTGTGCCTCGTCAAAATATAACGTATTCGACCAACACTGCCTCTGGTCCTGCTGCTCTGTGGCCTTCTTCGGATGTTTTCGCATTGGTGAAATCCTACCTACTCCGGCAAGAAACAATGTAAAATCTGATGATGTGCGGATTCACAACAACACACTTAAGCTACACCTTCGTCACTCTAAGACTGACAGATTTTCCGCGGGTTCAGTCGTCCATATGAATGCCATAGATTCTCCTCTGTGCCCGGTCCGAGCTCTGTCTCTTTATCTCCCACACCGCCTGTCCCGCTATCCGCAAGGTCCCATATTCATGCTCAGCGATGGGTCCCCCCTCTCCCCGCACAAATTCAATAGTTTCCTCAAAACAGCTATAAGGGCCATTGGTCTCGACCCCACGCGTTACTCCTCTCACAGCTTCAGGGCAGGTGCTGCTACAGCGGCAGCAGCAGCTGGCCTACCAGACTGGCTAATTAAAGCTATGGGCAGATGGGCTAGCGACGCCTACCAACTCTACATCTCTGCTCCCCCTACTCTTCTAGCGGAAATCCCTAATCAGCTATGCAGAGGTTCAGCGGGGTCCCACACGGTATGAGCCTGAACATTGAACATTGCTTACGAATAGTTTAGCCTATGTCAGGACAATTTTAATGCCATACTCTGATGGCAACCATTCGACTCCAATAGGCCGCAGAACATTAGTACTTATTGGCCTCATACAGCCACTTAAAGTGGTATCATTAGTACTTAACTGACGTTAAGCAGCCATGTTTAGTGGCAACAATATATACATGCTCTGTTCAAGCCCTTTAATGCTAAAGTCTGCTTATATCTATATGTTATAGGTCAGGATGTTACAAGGTTTGCTAACGTTCTCCTATCAAGTTAGCGTTAAAAAGAAAGTAGTAGTGTTAGTAGAAGTAAATGTTCTCTTTTTAGTACGATTAAAGTGTTCAGTAAACACCATACGTAACTCTTATTCCTAATTATTTCGTGTTTTATACTTAACCTTGGGGAGAATTTGGGTGACCGGGTCAGCAATAGGGGTCTCTTCGTTATCCCCATATTGCTTCCCCATAGTCGGATCAGTAGCTCAATTGCGTTTGCACAGTTCAAGCTGGTGCTTTCCTGATCATGACTGGTTCGCCGGAGCGGCTGCTTTCCCCGGTCCGGCAAATTGTCCCTTAGGTAGTTTTTTTAATTGTCTTGCAAGCTCTTGAGCTGGTGAGACTAGGCAGGTATGCGAGGATAGATCTATACTGGCTATAGGTTCCACACAGGCTCCTGGATAAGTGCAGTACAATAATGGGAAGTTAGGTAAGGTAACTGAACTTATTGGTCTGGATTGATAGGAGCCAATCAAACTCCTTCTGCCTCTGCTGCAGCACCTATATGCTGCCCTCTACAGTTGTAGTCACCATTGCTACATTTCACCTAGTCAGCATTACACTAGTCATTGCATGTGTTGAATTATATATCTTATTAATTCAGTCCCCCACCCTTCCCTCCCTAGGGTTTGTTGCGGCGTCATGCTATTCACATTGGGTTAGCAGTGGCTCCGGGTGACCGGGTCAGCAATAGGGGTCTCTTCGTTATCCCCATATTGCTTCCCCATAGTCGGATCAGTAGCTCAATTGCGTTTGCACAGTTCAAGCTGGTGCTTTCCTGATCATGACTGGTTCGCCGGAGCGGCTGCTTTCCCCGGTCCGGCAAATTGTCCCTTAGGTAGTTTTTTTAATTGTCTTGCAAGCTCTTGAGCTGGTGAGACTAGGCAGGTATGCGAGGATAGATCTATACTGGCTATAGGTTCCACACAGGCTCCTGGATAAGTGCAGTACAATAAAGTCCTGATATTCTTTAAAACGTTGTTAAGTGGTGTGTTCCCTCCATGGCCGACCGGTCTAGCGCGCTGTTGTCTTACACACAATATTGTACATGTACACACAGAAAACACTATGTAAACAATTATGTAAATATAGAACTCCATAATTATTATGTAAGAGTTTACATAAAACATGTAATATATACCCAAGCTTGTGTAAATTCCTATGCAAAAGCTTAACACAACTGTTTACATAGTATTATGGAGTTCTATTTTTACACAGATTGTGTATTTTTTACATAATTTGTGTAATTTTTTTACATAGTGTTTTCTGTGTGTAGTTAAACCAAATGTTGTATATAGGTTCGAGTCTGACATCGGTCTATGTTTTGAATATTTACATGACGCAAGAATATAAACAATATTAGTGCTTATTGCTAACATGTCACTCAAAGAGATCTACGTGTTTCTTTTAAACTAAAATCATGTCATGATAAAATGACATTATTTGTTTTACCTATATCTTATAAAGAAGTCTTGATTAAAAGTACCATTTAGGTGCATAATTCAGACAATGCCCCTTTAAATTGAAGACATTACTAACCCATTCTTTTTTTTAAACAAACGATACTAATCGTACATTATCGCTCTCTAATATTGCCACATATGAGATTAATTGGAACATTTTTAATGCAGTTACAAGGACTTATATGAATTTAGTACATTATTTTTTTCAATGCTTTAATACAATCTTGTTCAAAACCTGTTGGGACACTATACACTTGCGCATGAAATATCTTCCAAAATGAGTAAAAAGCAGTCAGTTGAAAGTATGATAGTCAAAACTAGTTTATGTAAAGCTGCCATCCCCCACCCCCACCCCCCCAATCAATGTTGGGGCTGATATATATATAACACAGCCCGTTGCTGGACGATGCTTTTATATGGACCAACATTGAATTTAGGGGGAGGGACCACCGTTCCACAGGACATGCAGGAAGTGTCCCAACACTTCCTGCAAGAAATAAAATAAACGGGTGTATAAATATATTGCACTAAACTGTAGGACTTCATGGTCAACAGGTTGCGCAAACATGTGCACACTTTTTTAGGGACACCCGGTAATTTGCTAAATTAAATACCCCCTCCCCGCCTCATTAAGTTCGAACATCCATTGTCAATTTCTTACAAAATCAAACACTACTCTGTGAAGACGAAATGCCCGGAAGCAATGTGTGTTAACTTTTGATGACAAGGAAAGATAAAGACAATGATGATAGTGAATTGATACTATTGAGTGAATTTTGACTTGACTTTTAAGCAACCCAATAGCACAGCTTTATTTATTTATTGGTATTATAAATGAAAGGCAGTTTGAATCATTGCATTTCAATAATGAAAAATTGAAAACTCATCCAAGCGCTTTACAAACAGTAGCAGTAAACATGCCCCGAATATAAAATGATGTGCCATGTAAATTCATGCTTATAAACATTAAGGGGGAAGTATGGGTTCAGAGCACATTTTACTAAAACTAATTTTTCTGTTATTGTTAAGGTACTGTTATTGTTATATAATTGGGTATGTGTTGTAGGTTCAAAAAATATCGCTACTTGGTCGGTTATGTGACCCGTTGTCATTGAACCGCCATCTTGGATCATCCTTTACTACACCTTGCGCGCAAGTTATCTAAAAACTATTTATCGTAGAGTATTGGGACAAAAATCAAATGACAACTGATTGATAAGGCTGTAATGAACTAGGATCTAAGCAATTGGACACTATTAACTAGGGAAAGTATTTGAATTTAAAAATGAAGTTTTCACTTATTTTTTAGGCAACTTAGAACACTAAATGCATCACTTATTGGGTCAATCAAATAAAATATGACATTTTTGACCAGAAATGAGATACTTAAAACATTAGAATACATAAGAACTAAATACATGCGTTAATAAACGAAATTTTCGACTTCGCGACAGACTTGGACGCGCAAAATGTATCATAACGTTGCAGAGGAATATCCGATTGTGCTCATTTTTGAAGCAAAAGAAAGCTAATTCTCTGGGCTGCAATTGCAAACCACAGAAAATCCATATTATAAAACCTCTTAACCCCTACTTCCCCTTAAACATGCATAGGGCAATGCACGCCTAAACACGCCTAGTAACTATTTACAATAGATTTGTAAGCGGGCAATTTATGTCATGTGTCAGTATTGAGCGATACTGGAACATGTTTATGTTCCAATACCGGGCGATACTGTGATAAGGTAATGCCAATAACGAATTGATACTATTCAGTGAATTTAACTTGACTTAACAACCCAATAGCACAGCTTTATTCCGCTTGGAAACTTGGTATCATAATTGAAAGCAGTTTGAATCATTGCATTTCAATAATGAAAAATTGAAAACTCATCCATGCGCTTTACAACAGTAAACATTGCCCGAATTTAAAATTATGTGCCATATATTAGTTCATGCTTATATTTAACATGTTTAAAGCATGCATAGAGCAATGCACGCCGAAACACGCCTAGTATACAGGTTGTCCCAAAATGATTAGTACCCATCGATGCCCAAAGTTCAATAAATTTGTTCATCATCAAAATCAATGAAATTAGATTCCTTAATTTTCTATCATATTTGCTATACTCCACCCTTTTATTAGAATTTTAGATTATGAATATCGGACTTATTTTATTGAAGTTACACTCCATTGTGTAAGACATGGTTATTTCACCTTTTTGGCAAAGTGCAAAAAAATGTGATTTAAACAGCCTGTTTGAAAGAAACTAATACATTCTCTCAATCGCTTGTCTGCTAATAGCTTTGGTTCCTTTCTATTTTAAACTGCTGTTGTATCATATTGTTGTTCAAACCATTAATACTTCTTCATTTTGATTCAATTTGAAGAGTAAAATTGGATCGTCACGCATGAGCGACCCCAAGCTTTGTTTCTATAATGAGCAAGTTCTGAGGCTAAACTTGAGGGACATTTAAACAGGTAAATATATACGTGGTCATGGGTAATTAGCAGTGGCTTAGACTTCTTTTTCATATTGGGGATGCAATTTCCTACAAACTTGCTGAAAATGATAATAGTCCCTTAGTGTTTAATCTCACGAAATCCATTATACAACGTTAAAATGATATCTGGTGATTCACCAAATACCACTTCATTTAGAAGTCGCTAAACACTTGTCAAATAAAACAATGCACGGGGTCACTCACGTGTGACAAACTTCTTTTACCCGTTAAATTGAATTAAGGAATATAATTATTAATGATTTGAACACCCATAACTAATAACAGTTACAACAGAAAGACACACAAGATTATATCGAGTAACAAGAGATTATGAGAATACACAAGTTTCTTTCAAACAAGCTGTAATAGCACACACATTTTTTTAGCACTTTGTCAAAAAGGTAAAATCACCATGTTTTACATAATGGAGTGTATCTTGAGTTTGATAAATCCGATATTCATGATCTAAAATTCTAATAAAATAGTACAGTATGACAAAGATGATGTAAAAAAGCGAACCTAATCCTATTGATTTTGATGATGACAAAAATGATTGAACTTTGGGCATCGATGGGTACTAATCATTTTGGGACAGCCTGTATAACCACTTACAATAGATTCACCAGATTAATAGCATTTATAGGGCAACTTATGTCATGTCCCAGTTACCATGACAACATCTACGTTAGGTGAAGTCAACTTGGGAGGATACTCTATCTCGCCATGATGACATCTACTTTTTGTGAAGTCAACTTGGCAAGATGATCTATTTCACCATGATGACATCTACTTTTTGTGAAGTAAACTTGGTAAGATAATTTATCTCCGCATGATAACCTAAACACCTTATTAAGTCAAGAAAGCGAGACAAAATATATGACCACGTCGACATAATGTTGATAATATGTCGACTTGGCAAGATACCTATGTTGCCATCTGAAATATCTAATTCCATGCAGTTAATTTCATGCAATTTTGACATTAGAACATTTCGGCTTTAAAAAGCCGAAATGTTCTGCTCCCAAAAATGTTCGAATGAAAAAGAATGCTGGTTCCGCCGTTGATGGTTATATATCCATCTGACTCTTCCACAACGAACAACGAAGAAGAAACAATACATGCTGAGACTACCCGACTTCCCACAGTTACCAACACCGGGACGAAAATTGTATTCTCCCTCCCCCCCCCCACCCCCCCCCCCCCCCCCCCCCCCCCCCCCCCCATCTCCTGACCGGAAAGCTGGCTACGCTTTAAAAAGCTTTTTAACTCTAATCTGTTCCCCGTGGAATAATTCAGCCTGATTTGTTACCAAATTATTGTGTATGTATATTGGTCTTTTAGTGGTTTACATTTTGTATCACTCTATAAATCCATTTTTATTGTTATAGTATTGTTGGTGTATATGCAATGTTAT